>RJVU01042605.1:388581-414071 GCA_003731715.1 Anabarilius grahami | reverse complement strand
ACTATTAAATACTTTTATTTATTACGATTATAACTGTTTATGTAAATTATATTATATTGCTAATTTAAATATTCAGTATTAAAGAAGCATAATTTACACTGAATACAACCAATAAACTCCAACAGAATTAATAATTATTCTTTTTTGCTACAAAAAAAGGATGTAAAATGGTGCACAAGACCTTTTAGATGACTCAGTAGAAGCTGTGAATGTTTTACAAATTCATTGAAATCAAACTGTAAGATTGCAAGAGTAAAAGATTCTGTGTTGGACTGGTGATCACATGTTTCTCTCTGTCTGACAGGCATCTGTTTCATAAAGGTTGTGTTGACCCGTGGCTGGTGGATCATCGCACGTGTCCCATGTGTAAAATGAACATCCTCAAAGCTCTCGGCCTCACGGTTGGTGTTTTTCTCTCCGCCATCGCTGTACAGAGGGCAGATTAGTGCGTCATATATCGAATCCAAATTTCCAAGAATCAGTGATTCGATAAGAAACGCGTATTTCGATTCCGCTTATGTGATTTTAAACCATTCAAGCCCAAGATGACTCGTGCGCTGTTTTCTGTGCTGCACACACAACCAAAACATGCACACAGAAAGCCGCCTCTCATACTGAATAATGCGCGATACTGAACTGAGTTCTCTTTCACGTCTTTTTGCACATGAATGGACAAATACACACAAAAATATGTCAAAATATTCTCGTAAACACAGTCTGTTCAGTGAATGTAAACAGTTGACAAAGAAAAAGCATGTGTATCAGTATATTGGATCCGTGCAGCTCTTAAAGTGACAGCAGCCTAATATTCCTGCTGCCAAACCAATAACAACATTAATCAAACAACAAAGTTCTAAGACTGAATAACTTTTGTTACTGTATTTGTAATGTATATTTTATTCATAAAGTGCAGTGTTATTTTACATTTGATTACAGTTTCTGTATCTGAATACCTGCAAATCTTAAAACACTTCAATCGAATCTTTGTTCAGTTGTATTTATTTTTGTGATAGTTTATTTGTTCTTTTTTAAATTACTGAGTGTTTACTTGTCTTTAATAATGCTTGAAATGTTTATTAGTTAGGCTAGTTGTTTTTGCTATGGTGTTTTTAGACCATAGACAAAAGATGATTGTGCAAGTGTTCTTCAGCCTGTTGATTCTTGCTCATGGTATTCAGCTACAGTCAAAGGTTTTGCAATAAGACTTAGAATAAGTTTTTTGTTTTTTTTACCTTCTTGGAATCAAAATTCAAACGAGACCCAACCCTAGTGTCGTGCTGTTTTTTGTTCTCCTTGATTTGAAAGGCAAATGAGTTGAGAAATGAACTTAACATGAAGTTCAGACAGAATCAGTTAAATAGCAGTCTGAATTAAAGCACTTTATTATTTTATTTCAGTTAAAGTTTATTTTATTTTATAATTTTAGTTACAGTTAACTATAATAACCCTGGCCTTAACCATGGTAAAATCACTGAATTGTTTTAGTATGTACAGTATGTAGGGTAATTCTGTGGCATTTTATGAATATATTGTAATTCTGTTATATTGGTGTGCAGTCGAGCGCCGAGTGTCTGAATGAACTTCCTCTGGACTACGAGCTCGCTGTGGGGGGTGTGGCTCTCAACGCCATGGTGATGAGTGATGATGTCATGGCGGGGGATGTTGCCGGGGGGCGTGACCCTGGTGTGAGGATGGTGGGTCTCCCTCAGGTCCTCCTGGACTCTGACCCCCTGTCCCAGGACACCATGCCAACCGAGCAAAGTAGGTGTGCGAACGAGATTTCCACAATGTCCTCCTCTTCTGTAGTGCAAGGCATTGTGGGTAATATTAGTACAAAACAGCATGCACAGATGCACATATTTAGAAAATCCCATGGAAATGGCAAACTCCCTTGAGTATTTATTACAGAAATATGCATAAAGAATATACTCAAGTGGGAAGTGTTTTCAGACATTCAGTTGCAGCACATATTCTCTCTAGGCATCAGAACTAAACACTGCTACTGACAGTTTGACATTTTCAGTGCGTGAGATTGTCCTGTTTTGTTGTTGCATGAGCTCTTGAAGCTCCACCCTCTTCTTAAAAGGGGGCTGGAAGCAGCAGCTCATTTGCATTTAAAGGGACACACACAAAAGTGACGGGTTTTTGCTCACCCGCCAAAAGTGGCCATTTTAACATTTCTGTCTGGTATTTTTAGCTAAAACTTCAAATACACACTCTGGGGACATCAGAGACTAAGGGTGCGTTCACACTTGTCATGTTTGGTTTGATTAAAATGAACCCTGGTGCGATTGCTCTGTTAGTGCGGTTCTTGTGAACATATGTGAACGCTGCCATCCGAACACTGGTGCGCACCAAACAAGCGGACCGAGACCGCTGAAAAGATGGGTCTCGCTTCCAAGCGAACTCTGGTGCGGTTCGAATGATATATGAACGCAACATGGACCAAAGACATGTAAACGAACCAAAAACAGGAAGACAAGACCCTAAAAAGTACAGAATCCTCCTGCATATCGGTTTTTCTTGTCGTAGTCCCAAGTTTGCCCATCACAGGCATCAGACGCGCGTCTCCACGCAGCAGATCGTTTGTGTGTGACGGAGGGATTCCCACCGCTGTTTTGACTCCTTTACACATTTTATAAGCTCTTCACGAGTTCCCAGCAGGACAAAATACCATCACATGCAGGCTACGCACCGCTACGCACACACAACGAGCGCATTTACCTCAGCACACAGCATTGTTTTGGATGTTCGGTAAGTTCCGTCTCAAAAAAAGCAATACGTCATAAAATCCAACCAATCAGGTTGTGAATGTATCCCTTATGCCTTTAGGTTCGGTGATACAATTGCCAATCTGAATGCTAATCGGACCAGGACTAAATGTTTTTTTTTTGTTTTGTTTTTTTTTGGTCCGGACTAAATGAACCGAACTACAAGTGTGAACGCACCCTTATTTTACATCTTGTAGGGCAAGATGTAAAATAAGGGGCATAATAGATCCCCTTTAATATTATCTGCAAGTACTTTTGAAAAAATAAAAAAAAATATATATATATATACGTTTAAGGTTTTAAGTACACTACAAGTGCTCATTCAGTACTATTAAGCATACTACTTTGGGCATTTAGCACACTATTTCCAATGTATTACAGCTTGTGACACTCTTATTCTTATCTAACACGTTGATTAGTAAGAATAACGTGCAAATGTGGACATTAATATTAATATGACAGTGTTTTTCCTCCACAGGTGAGTTACAGCTAATAGCCAGCGGCAGTTCAGAGGGGTCACTCGCTACGGGGGTGGGGCACTTGGACATTGACATGCCCTCTGACGACCCAAAGTGCTGATTTAGCCACGCCCACCGGGACCACCAGAATTGACGACGACGGCGACGGGCTCAGACCGGTTAAACGGGCTTTAATCTCAGTGGAATTCTGGCCAGTGACTTGCCGTAAAACACACTGCCTGCCAACGTTATGTTAATTTCATCTTATTTCTGTTTTCTCTGAAAAGCAGGGTTCTTTCTCGTAGACCATCGCCCCTAAGTGTACACTACAGTACGCACTTGAGCTAAAGCACTTGGCAGACAATTGGTTCTGCTCTGCTCGACAATCAGATCCTTCCTCTCCTACTGTTGCAGCGTTCGCTGCCTGTTTTACCGTAATCCGTGATCCCAGCGCAGTTGAAAGAACGCATTTAAAGACTATTTTGAATCCGAGAAGTGGTTTATTTTTCTATAGAGAAGCATTTGATGTGCTCGAGAGTTCTGCAGTATTAAAGAGAAGAAGAAAAAAAAAAAGAGTATCGCAGTATTTAGACGCCTTCTTCTTGGAGGGTTTTACGGGATTTGGCCCTCACCAAAGATTCCAGACCTGGACGGACATTGTGTGGGGAAAAAACTGTGGGATTTCTAGGAAGTGCTCTTTGGATTGTGTGGAGCGGGACATGTGATGTTTGCTGTGCATGCCACATGCCCTGTCCACTTGTGATTTTAGTGGATTCCGTTTAAAGGGACAGTTCGCCCCAGAAATGATCCTTCTGCCATTGTTTACGCACCCTTATGTCCTTCCAAATCTCTTTATTTTTCATTTTTCTTTCTTCGAAACTCCCCATAAAAGTAGTTCAGATGATGTTCGCACTATATTCAAACAGCTTTCAGACATGAGGGTGAATAAATGATCATTTTCCGGCGCACTGTTTCCGTAACTCGTTCTTCCTCATTCGGTTTGACTGTATATTGTAAATAGGAGAATAATTTTGTCTGTATGAGAGCTGTTTGTTTTCTCTTTAATTGCCAAGTTTTCCATCATGCACTTTATGTATTTAGAGGTTGGAGTTCAATTCAAGATTGGGATTTCAGTCACAAGTTTGTATGTTCACACACACCCGCTGTATTACACACTACACACACACACACACACACACACTCAGTAGAGGTTTGTTCCCTTTCACGCTCAGTATTTTGCACGTGTTTCAGTCAGACTGTGCTTTGAATATTAATAAATTTTAATGTCAGTTTTTTTGGGCTAAACTTTGTCCTTCTCATTTTTACACAGTGTTTCACATCTGTTGCCTCTGATGATATCACATGATTCCACCACATTTAAATGTCACAATGTTTCTTGTCAGTTAAACTGAAAATTCCAAAACAACTAATGAACATTCTAAGCTTTATTCTAAACTCGGGATAGTGACAGTTGAAACATAATCTTTGGATTTATAGCGAAAGTATTTGCTGCCTGAAAGATTTTTTGCTCTGCTGGAGGTTTCTCAGTGTCTTCTGCTTCATCTGAGGGACAGAGACATTAGACGTTCAGTTCAGTTTGCATGTATGAACGCAGGCAGAACTGAAAGATGTTACGCAACTAACAACACACAGTGACGAATCATTTACAGACCAGAACAGCAGATAATACTCACCCTCACCCTCACTCACCCTCGACTCCTCACCGCATGAACGGGTACGAGGAACTGCGGTAAAGACGTGACAGAGAATGACATGCAGTTTCTGTAGACTTCAGCAGAAAGTGTTTTTACTCTTTTAAATGTTATTTTATACCAAATATATATAATTTAATTGGTTATTAACTCACCTTTTAGTTTCGCTGCGAGCTTCAGCAAATTTGTGTCTGATCATAAAACTTGCCAGAGCATCTGCCACCTGAAAAAGACACCAAATCAAATATTACATTAAAATCCATCGTGTTAAACATGAATAACAAAATCAAATCATGTGTGCATAATTAATATTTATAAAGAAGAATACTTGGATCACAAGGCAAAGCTTTAGAATTAGTGCAAAGTCTGCATTTGATTAAAAATACAGTAAAAAATGAAATATTACAATTTAATACCGCAGTTTTCAATGTGAACATATGGTTTATTTCTGTAATCAAAGCTGAATTTTCAACATCATTACAAACTTTTGTTTTCAGGATCCTTTGATGAATAAAAAGTTCAAAAGAACAGGATTTATTTGAAATAGAAATCATTTGTAACATTATAAATGTCTTTACTGTCACTTTTGATCAATTTAATGCATCGTTGCTGAATGAAAATTATTATTTCTTAAGGAAAAGCTGAATAGTGTACATATATGTAGACTTACTTTATCTGGGATGTCCTCATGCACTGCGTGTCCACATGGGGGCAGCACCTGCATCATGAATTTGCCTACAGAAGCCATAGAAATAGAATAAATGCATAGAATAGCAGACTGTATATCTGAATTTAGAGTAGCCAGTAATATTATTTAGGTGTAAATCACTGTTAGACTTTTCTCAGTGCTGGTCAGGTCGATCACAGCCGTTTGTGATTGTTGGATGAGGCATTTTTAAAATAATTTAAATAGATTTCAGTGCTTCTGCCAGATTTAAATGATTCTCATAGGATACAGTATTGACCCGTCACAGACTCACCCTGCATCTGTCCAATGGTCAGATCTCTGTCCAGTCGATCAATGCCTGAACACAGGGCACATTTCACATTAAACTCTGACACAATGTAGCATTTTAACTTATACGTGAACATAAATGATTCTCTCCAGCAACTTGCATTGGCATCTTTTAATTTTGACAACAATATTTTCAAAGCTTTGTATTACTGTTTCTTAGACAGAGAATAACTAGCTGTTATACTACTATGTCTATTTCACGTGTTTCAGATGAGTGATTTGATTGGCCGTGCTCGTTCAGACGAGTGATATGATGTTGAGACGAGTGATTTGATTGGTCAGTGTCTCTTGCCTGCCAACAGTAGGAGTTTTGGGACGTTGCAGGACAGGAAGTGGTTCGATATCCCTCTAAACCAGCCGTCCCAGTATTTCTCTGCTTTAGACAGATCAATTTTCCAGCTGTACACACTGCAAGGCTGAAACACACACGCACACTCATGCACGTGGATTACGCTCAGTTGTTTATCATGCACTGTTTGTTCAGTTGCACATGGATGGGTCAAAGGTTAAGGAAGGTTAAATATAGGTGCCTGTGACCAATAGCTGTATTTCAGATTAAAGCCAGTTTCTACCTCATAAGAAAAAATGCATCCTTTGGTAAATCAAAATTATGAGATTCAAAATGGAAAATTATGACTTTTTTATCTCTTAACTATGACATGACAAAAGAATCAACTTATGTCATAACTGACTATTATTATGAAGTTTGTCATAATTTAGATTTATGACTTAAAAATTGTAAAGTCATAATTATGCGATAGTCATTATGACAAGTTGAATTTTTTGTCAATTTCAAAATGTATCTAATGACTTAAAGCTGAAAATTATGACATTAAATCATTTAATTTTTTAGTCATTAGGATAAAAAGTTGAGTCATGATTAAGTCATGAGATTTTTTACTTAATATCATGACTTGAAATTGAAAATTATGACATTAGGTCACCAAAATTTTGAGACAAAAAGTTGAAATTGACATACTAAGTCAATTATGAGATAAAAAGTCTCATAATAATCTCATAATGACTTAAAATGGGAATTTATGAGATACTAATTCATAATTATGAGATAAAAAGTCATTCAAAAAAGTTATGAGAATTTTGTCGATTTTGACTTGTTATAATTATGTAGTTTATCATAATGACCTGAAAATAGGATTTGCTAAGTTTATAATTATGAGATTAAAAGTCATATTTTATGAGCTAGTTAAAATAATTGATCAATTTTGACTGACAATTTTGACATAGTAAGTCATTTAAATTTTAAAAAGTCATGAGATTATGAGATTAAAAGTTGAAATCATGAAATACTATGTCATAATGATGAGATAAAACATCAATTATGATATAAAACATTGAAATGATGACAAATTAGAAGATAAAAAGTAGAAAAAATAGAAATAATTATACAAAAATGAGAAATCATGAAATTTATACTAGTTATTACATAGTGTGTCGACTTGATTTTTTTCATATGTGGTGGAAAGGGCTTCCATCTGCATTAATTTGCATAATGCAATAATTTGTGGCAGTATATTTATAAAGGAACTTAAAAGTGTGTAGGCATGGCACAGTGATTATGTCAGATATTAACAATACCGTGTTAATTTGATTACCATATTCATAATATGGTAATCAAATTAACATGGTATTGTTAATATCTGGCATAATCACTGTGCCATGTGTAAGGTGTTTACATGCTACTTCAAAGAAAACCACAGAAATATCATGGTACAAATCTAAAATGCTCAAAGCATGTGTGTTGAGAGAGACTCACCTCTGCGGATGTGCTGCTCTCGGCTTTATCCGTGACGTAGTTCAGGTCGTAAAACTCCTCGTGACCCTCGGCCACGCTCTCAGTCGCCGGACTCACCGGCTCGGCCGCGTCTCCTTCCTCCACCTCACACCTGACACACAGAGACCGATTCAGAGAGCTCAAACCACTTACTTTGAGTAGAGAATGCAAACCGTGTGTGGCCAGATGTTACCGTCTCACTTGTCCCACCATTGACACTTTAGCAGACTCCAGGTTTCTGATCTGCCCGCTTTTAACACTGCAAAAAGAATTGTTAGAGAAAACAATGTCTGAATACGTAGTATAAATGTTTCTTGAGCAGCAAATCATCATATCAGAATGATTTCTGAAGGATCATGTGACACTGAAGACTGGAGTAATGATGCTGAAAATTCAGCTTTGATCACAGGAATAAATTACATTTTACTATATATTGACATAGAAAACAGATATTTTAAATTGTAAAAATATTTCACAATTTTTACTGTATTTTTGATCACATAAATGCTGCCTTGGTGAGCAGAAATGTTAAAAAAATCTTACAGACCATGCTGTGATTTTGCTAATTCGGACATGTTCAGTTCTTGTTGGGGCTTGAACAACATTCTCGTCAACATTTTAGTGTTAGTTAATGCTTTGGTTTAGAGTTAGCAGGGTTGGGATTTAGGTGTCTGTTTCCAGACCAAGAGCATGACCGTCTTATAATACTCCTAAAAGAAAGTGAATATTTTGTGATGGTTTGTTCAGCAGGAAGCTTAAGGATCTGGATTAAATGGGCCTGGACTAAATTTCTCAACAAACAGTTTGTATAAATTCTGCCATGTGTCTGAGCTGTAGTCATGTGTGTGTTTGCACTGTTTTCAGCACAGAGCAGATGAGAGTCTTTCTAATAATAAGCGATATCTGGACATTGACCTCCATTCAATGGCGTGATCGATGGATTTGAAGGATTTGGGTCGTCCTCTCAGGAAGTTCTGCATGCTGTGCAAGACGTCCATCGCACTGCCTGCGTAAGAGAACACAAACCACACGATCAGTAATGCCACACAGATCTCTGACCCAAATCAGAGCTAAATCCTAGATATAAATAATAAAAATAAAAGCGGACCCAACACTGAGCCCTGTGGAACACCGTGAGTAACTGAGACGGGCTCTGATTGAGCTTTCTTGATCTGGACAAACTGTTTTAACATGAAAACCAATGAAGCGCATAATCAGCTACTTCAATGCAAGATGATCAATCTAATAATACTGAATGAATAATAGTGTCAAAGGCAGCACTAATATCTAGAAGAATAAAACTAGGCAGAAGGCCAGAATCTGCTGCAAGGAGAAGATCATTTGTAATTTTAACGAGCTGTTTCAGTACTATGTTTATAGAACAATACTAATAAAAATTTACCCTGGTGTGCATAGCTTTTGCAAATATAGGCACTAAAGGTCTTGTTATTATAATACAGCTACAGTAGTTTGGTGTTATTCAACACTAAAACAATTCAAAAATGTTACATTAAATAATATATATTTTTTTAATACTCATTAATATTTATTTTTATTTATATAGTATATTTCTNTCGATTAATACAACACAATCTATCCATAATGAAGATCTGAACGAAACCATTTCTACATTGATCCAATCAGCTGAGATGTGATCCAAAATCAAATTAAATTATACTTAAATTATGAAAGAAAATGAAATCTTTTTAGGACCATTAAGATTTGTTTTAGTTTTTTGCATTGTATTATTTCATGTATCTGATCTCATGTATGAGTTTCATGACAGTGGAGTGTGCATTTATGCATAATTTATTGCCTTTAGTGTATATTGATTTATTATTCATTATTATTATTTTGCAGTAATAACAGTAACTTTATATAATATAATATCATATATAAAACTAATAAAAATAGACTGGAGTAATGATGCTGAAAATTCAGATTTGATCACAGGATATAAATTACACTTTACTATATATTCACATAGAAAACAGCTCTTTTACATTCTAATAATATTTCACAATTTTTACTGTATTTTTGATCAAATAAATGTAAAATGTCTTTTTTAAAAAACATAATTTTGAGCAGCAGTGTAAGTCAAGCTTCACTATTATTGAAGTATAAAGTGTGTAGCTCATCCTGCAACATTCATTTTCCAGGCTTGAATGATTCTTCAAATCATATGGATGTTACTTTATTAATCAATTAGGCTTATAATGCTAATAAATGATTAAAGCAACTGTCTATCCAGTCCGAAAGCTTTAATCAACAGGATCATGTGAAAGTCCAGCAGTTCAGATGGTGTCGCTTTTTCAACTTCAGTTTACTATTCATTATTATTATTTTGCAGTAATAACAGTAGCTTTATATAATATAATATCATATATAAAACTAATAAAAGTATTTTGTCAGAAACTGATTACTATGGGAAAATATTGTATATGGGAAAGCTAAAGCCTGTACAAATGTAATAAAAAAAGTCAAAAATGCAGGAGGAATCTTGACTCTGATGGTTGTTCATATGAACAGATTCTCCAGTGTTATTCACCCTCCACCACGTCGATGGCCACCAGCGCGACCACAGAGGGCAGCAGAGTTCCACTGGCCGCGTGCACCGCGATGGCTCCGCCCACATTGTGACCCACCAGGATAATAGGGGGCGGGATTTCTCCGTATGTAGCTCGCACCACATTGGCTACATCTCTGTGAGTGAAGGAGGGGATTGGTTAGAATTTACACAAGATTTGAATACTACAGCCTCTTATTGATATCTGTGTGTGTGTGTGTGTGTGTGTGTGTGTTACCTGGACATGGTTTGAGTGGAAAGGTCGTCCGCATGCCTGACTATCGTTGCACCTGTTTGTGATTATATTACTCAGATCAGTGCACACGAGTACTAACATTAACCCAAAGCTAGAACTATGACCTCACCGTGACCCCTGAGATCCATGGCCAGAACCCGACAAGTGACCCGACTGGTCATCGCTGCCTGTCGAGAGAAACTTCACTTCATGTGATCTTGATTTAGGCTGTTCTAAACCAACATATAGTTTACATGATAAGTGTGTGTGTGTGTGTGTGTGTGTACCGTAAACACTGCCCAGGACAGGGCTGAATGTCCTCCTCCATGAAGCAGAACCAGCAGTGGACCGTCCTGACCGCTCTTATACACACGAAACACGTACACACGCCTCAGTCAAGGAATAATAATCATACATCTGTCATTATACACACACACACTGACGGCTCCTGTCATATCAAACACTCAAGGCTCGTGTGTGAAGGATATATCCTTAGTTTCTCCTGACCCGATAACCACATCATCCATCATTTCGAAGTATTCGCTCCAGGACACGGGTGAGTAATCTCTCTTAGTGCTCAGGCCATGACTGAAACACAGACAGAAGGAGGTTTGAGAGAAATATTCACCTCTCTGCTGACATGACAGATCCATTTCAGTCCGAGACGGTTTCCAGTCAAATCAAGACAGCCTTCATTCAAAATGAGTCTCAATACATGATAATACTGAACTTTCAGTGTGAATAGTGTGAGATTTTGCTGTTCTTTTGAACTTTCTGTTCATCGAAGAATCCTGAAAACAAATTTTTCCACATAAATATGAGCAGCACAACTGTTTTCAACATTGATAATAATCAGAAATGTTCCTTGAGCAGCAAATCGTCATATTAGAATGATTTGTGAAGGATCATGTGACACTGAAGACTGGAGTAACGATGCTGAAAATTCAGATTTGATCACAGGATATAAATTACACTTTACTATATATTCACATAGAAAACAGCTCTTTTACATTCTAATAATATTTCAAAATTTTTACTGTATTTTTGATCAAATAAATGTAAAATGTCTTTTTTTTTTAAAACATAATTTTGAGCAGCAGTGTAAGTCAAGCTTCACTATTATTGAAGTATAAAGTGTGTAGCTCATCCTTCAACATTCGTTTTCCAGGCTTGAATGATTCTTCAAATCATATGGATGTTACTTTATTAATCAATTAGGCTTATAATGCTAATAAATGATTAAAGCAACTGTCTATCCAGTCCGAAAGCTTTAATCAACAGGATCATGTGAAAGTCCAGCAGTTCAGATGGTGTCGCTTTTTCAGCTTCGGTTTGATTTTAAAATAGTTTTTGAGTTCATTGATGGTTTTTAAGCATTTAGCACGAGTATTTAACCCTTGCTGATCCAAGCTGCTTTCTGTCTTTAGTTAGAGTCAAAAGAAATGTTGTCAGATGCTTGTCTGAAAAGTAAACAAACACACATGAGTTAGTATTTGTTGTAAAGTAGGAGTATAGAGCTAAAAAAAAAATACATTCTATTAATAACATATTGAATATTTGATAATAAATTAGATATTTTTTTCATATTACATTCTATTGGAATAAGATATTGAATATTCAATATTAAATAAGTGACTTTAAGACTGCTTTATCAAAGAACTGAGTTCACTTTGACAACCGAAAATTGTCCAAATACACCTTGTATTTTCATTTTTAGCATAATATTTGTGTTATAATTTCCTAACAAATATCTTTTGGTCTAATGTTTTGTATTAAAAAAAGTAATTTTGCTCTTTCTCTCCAAAATGACTCTTGCATTTTATCATTCCTGGTCATGAAGAGCCACTTTCCTGCAGAGTAAATTAAATGCACTTGAATCAACTTGTTTTTTTTGGGTTTAATTGTAAATTTTAACCAGGTGGGTTGGAACTAAACTCTACAGGAACATTTTTAAGTGTGACTTAAATATAGTTTTGGGTCACTGTAGCAGTTTGAAGGTAAAGCAGGTGAATCTTACTTCTCTGTGTCGAAGCTTTCCTCCCACATGCTGTCGGTGGCTGTGGCGTCCGTGTCGACGGAAGGGTCCGAGCTCAGGTGCGAGGAGCGACTCTCAGCGGACGGACGCTCGGAGGCCATGAGACAGACTGATGGACGGAGAGAGAGAGACAGAGTGAACACATGAACAAACACACAGAGCTAAAGAGGACTGCGGCTCAACACTCGAACAAAGAGCACACAGATGGAGCGGACAGCTGCCTCAGAGCCGCGCTGTGATTGGACCAGAGCACTCACAGTCAGGTGTTTTTGTGCCATAGATTGTGTTTGATGTATCTAATGAGTCTCCTAAGCTGTAGTTTAAACTATTTGATGCATAACAAATAGAAACTTCTGCTTTTCAGATGTTTCTCCAAACTGTGCATCAAAAGTCACAGATCTCAAACATTCTTCCAGGATCATTTGATCTGCTCTTATGACTCTTTAAGGACTATTATATTGATCTATTGACTCATTCGTGTCTGTTTTTATTTGAGAGAATCAATGCAAAAAAAACACCCCTGAAAAAAACAACAACTTTTTGATGACTACAATATGCCAAATATAATGCTAAATATAGCTGCAAGCAGCAATTACGGGGTCAAGCCGAATGAGGGCAGAAAAGGATCTGTGATCATGTGGTTAGGATAAAGCTGTTTAAATGACATCAGTTAAATCACTTATAACATAATAACATGGTTTATAGCTTCTGAGCAGTCATGCCTGTGATGACATGAAGTTTTGTGTCAATACACAAAACTTTTGCAAAGATACAGTCGCATATCCAATTTGGATAAATTTTTCAACGCAGTATAAAATACGGTAGGGTCTATCAGAAATCTTTTAATAACATTTTGTCTGTAGATGCTAAATTCCAAATTTCATACAAATCGGACACATTTTGTAGGAGAAGTTCGAAAAAGTAGGTTTTAAATATTCAATATGGCGGACAATAAATATGGTAGAATATGGCAAATTTGGTATCGTAAGCCAACAAATCTAATGATGTAAGTTAATTAACAATATGTTGAATTTTTCATATATTATACACATTTTCATTACCTAAAACTGACCTAAAACTTTACAGGTCCTCTTAGAACATGGCCTCAATGAATCATACTGAGCTTCGTAACGATACTTTCATGCGTTCATAAAACACAGCATTTTATGACAAAATTCTAAATGGCAAATGCCCAAAATGGCTGACCAAAAAAATTGGATATCGTTCAACTCAGCATGCCTCAAGGAATCTAAGGAAGACCATCTTCATGATTTTAGGACAAGGCATTCAAAAGTTATAAGCAAAAATAGCCATTTTTCCTATCTCAGCACCAGTTGGTGGCGCTGTGGCGATACTCTGCATGTACCCTCAAGTCATGCCTATAATGACGTATACCAAGTTTGGTGTCAGTACACCAAATCATTGCGAAGATACAGCATCAAATCCATTTTTGCATGCTCGCCATCAAATTCGTTGACACGATATACGAGATCGGATTAGCCAATCAAAAATCTTTTAATAACTTTTTGCCTGGAGTGTGAGTAGATGCTACACTCTAAAAAATGCTGGGTTAAATATGGACAAACCCAGGGATTGGGTTGTTTTCACCCAGCTATTTTTTTCAACCAATTTTGGATTTATTTTTTTAGCCAGCAATATATTAATATAGTAAAAGGCATGTTTTTGCTCACCCCCAAATAGGGGCAAATTTGTGGGGTATTTTAAGCTGAAACTTGACCAGACCAGAGACTTATATTACATCTTGTGAAAGAGGGCATAATAGGTGCCCTTTAACCCAACCTGCTGGGTTTGTCCATATTTAACCCAACTTGGGTTGTTTTTAACCCAGCATTTTTTAGAGTGTACTTACCAAATTTCATGCAAATTAGACAATGCTCTAGGAGGAGTTTGAAAAATTATGTTTGGAAATTTGAGTATGGAATTTTTAAATGGAAAATGTGTAGGAACTTATATATCTACACATTGGGCAACATCATGTGGAGTCAATGCATGACATAGAATATATATTCATTATGCTTTATGACATCTGCAGAAATATACAAACTAGTGTTCAGCTCAGGTGCTGCTGACAGTCATTGGTGGTTACTAGGCAGCCAAATCCCTGCTATTGTACCAGCAACAACTTTGACAGATAAAGTAGATTTAATGAGATCTGAACAAACTGTTAAGCTGCAGAATAGAGTAAGCTGCTTTTTCAAATGCCAATGTTTGTATGGTTATAGTTTGAAAAAGGAGAGAGTTAAGCGTTCGTTAAGGCTAATATGGCAATCCATTATAGTTAGTGGTGTTTGATGATTATAATATTTATTTGCTATAAAGTCATAATTACTTAGACTTTCAGAGTTGAGGGCAATTTAAAAAATATATGACAATTTATTTAGCACAGGTTGCAAATTGTGAATGTGAATAAATGGCACTTTTATTTATAACGTTTCTTTTTCATATTACAGTCTATTGGAATAGATATTGAATATGCGATATTAAATTAGATATTTTTGTTCACAGAATTAAAATCAGAATTAAAAACATATGCATTTATATGTTTACATATCAAGAACATCATGCAATTGCTTTCTGGCGAATTCCCAGCTGAACGGAAAGAAAGCCTGGCGATCCAACGCTCACAACTGTAAAATGGCAGTCGATGTTTTGGAAAAATGAGACCCACATCAAACTAAATCAATAAGGGACCTGCATTCTCTTGCAGCTCGAGCGCGCGCTTGCGCGTGCGCGTATCGGATGCAGAACGCAGCGTCGTCATTTATTCAAGCATGAGAGGGAAAAACGCTCCACAGTTTCAGCATCCGCACGGACGGAGGTTCATTCAGGACTCAGGAGAGAGCACATAGCGTGGAAATCGATTTGAGAGGCATTAAATAGTGAGTAGAATTGTGCGTGTAATATTTATTCAAGAAAACGTGTTTGTGGTGCATTTGTTTACTTTATTATCGACATATAGCGATAGTGTTTACTTGTGTTATGGTCTTGTGTTGTGTCTAGCCATGGGCGTCGATAATCTCTGTATATTTACTACTATTACCCATCATATCTAAAATATTAAACATACACACCTGTGTACATTAGGATCACGCGTTAGTTTGAACACATTCGAATCGAATTAAATGTTACATTATTAATGTAGACGGAGAATTAAAACTGAGATCAAATCTAATAGGAGAATAAATAATTTTTATCAACAGCCTTGTCATGCTGGTCTCTATTTTAGGTTTTTTGAAACTTCCTTCTTAAACTGGCTTAAGATTGCTTCTAAAATCATTTTCAATACCCCAAACTGATTGCATTTGTGAAACAGATGGCATTCAAAACCTGCTTTAATTGGTTTTGTATGTGTTTCCTTTTATAAAAACATTGTTTCAATGCATACGATTATTTTTAACATGCAGTAAGAACAGTTGGTTTAATTACCAAAATGCAACTGGAATATCTTCAATATAGTAATTTTAACAATAAGTTCATTCAATAACAAACAATGCTAGATCGTTTTAAAATGTAGAGGGCCTTAAATGTACAGTCATTACATATGATGTGAATGTATGTTTCACTTTGTACTTTCTTTTTTCCTTCGCTTTATTGTTCAGCACTTTGGTCAGCCATGCTTGCTGTTTTTAAATGTGCTATATAAATAAAACAACTTTGAACCTTGACATAAGTAGTGCACTTACAGTACTTAACCGAATTGACATAAAATCAATATATCCAGTAATTTCCAGCTATCCAATGTTTATTCAAAAGTTTGATCAATGAAGATATGACACAGATGGGCCTCTTAATGATTGGTTCCTCTCTCGTTCTGTTTATCCTGCTCTATGTTGATGAATTGGAAATGCTTCTGCACATTTTAATGTACTATGAAAACAATTGGTTACGTATGGCAATGCTCTTAAAACAATTAGGAAAATCTAAAGATATAGTAAATGATTTGTTGAGGAACCCTTAAGATCAAACCCACTTCTAAGGTTTTGAAAATCCATCAAATAGCATCAATTTTCCTTGAAAGATTAGTATTTATAGTTTTATCTTGAATCTGCTGTTTTTCTCTTGTCATGCTAGATGTGTCATACCCACTACTAAGACATCACTAAATCAGAGCTCCCATCTGGATATTCATTCGGATTGGTTTCATGGAATCCCGACCTGCTTTCCTTCATCCGCCCAGAAACGATGAGCCCAAGGCACGCTGGGATTCTGAGTCCAAGCCCTCAGGACAGCACAGAAAGGGAAACATCTCTCCTGGAACCAGGACAAGACTTGGAGATAATCATGGGATTGAAGAAGAAGCTAAAGAGCAAGAGGAAAGATCCAACTCCAGGGAATCCACTGGCAATGTAAAAACACTAAAACACACAGCATTAGCTACCGCTGCCATTCCAGCCGCAGAACCCCTCCCTGTGTCCACAGCTGCGTCGCGAATACCCACCATGCACTCAGCTACGACCAAGCAGGTCACTGCGAGAACAGTCAATACAACTGCTATGACTAAAATAGCATCAAATCAACCAACCAAAGCAACTGCATCTGGAGTGGAGGTCTTAAGTTTATCCAGTCAAGCTCAACCCAGTGGGCCAAAACTGAGATCCCCAAATGCAAGCCATGAGAAGAAGCTACAAGCAAAAACCTTTCCCAAAAACATCCAAAAGACGGCCTCGGTGTCTCATATCATGGGCTCTGCAGACTCCCCACAAAAGACGCTTCAAAAAACAGCTTCTTCTTCCCAGATTTCCTCTACCGACTCTCCCAAGAGTCTCAACCGGACTTCTCTCTCGCACATTCCTCGAGCCACTTCCAGCCCCAAACTTAAACTATCCCACCCTGCATCTCTCAAAGTGGACAAAACTGAGCGGAATAGAAGAGTTACGGCCAAAGAGGGACTGCTATCGACTTCTCCAAAAGATAAAATGATTGACACTGTGGTGGAGAGCAAACTGCAACTAGGGGCGAAAGCAGCAGGAGAGAGTCCTCAGGGACGCCAGGAGCAAGAGATAAAGAGCAGGACTGAGAGAGAAGGAGAAACGCTAGGAGATGAAAGAGAGGACACTGTCCTTCAGGAAAGAGACCTCACCGTGATTTGCTCAATAGGGTGCAAACAAACCTCCTCGCTGTCATCGAAACAAGCAACAGACCCCTCTACTGAACAGCTGAAAGAGCCTGAAGACAAGACTGATGCAAATGTCAGGACCCAAGAGAAACATTCAGGGAATAGTCAGAGACAGAAGGGAAAAGAGGAGGAGAGACCGACAGGAGAGAGAAAGGATGAAGCTGAGATTAAAAAGGACAAAATGGCGACTGAGGTCAAGAAGGATACAGTGATGCATGAAAAGAATGAGATTCTGACATCCAAGCAACTGAATGATTGCTTGACAATTGAAGGTTTCCCAGTAACCGAAACAAAGGATGTAGCACTGCAGGCGGATCTGCATCCGGTGTATGTTGACGTTGAGGTCCAGGCGGTCATGGAGGTCTGCAGCAGATCCACAGACATGAGTCCGGTCCGTGACTCTCAACCCCGTCAATTGGACCCTGAGGTTAACCTCAACCCTAAAGTGGGCCAACACAATGATTTCAACCCCGATAGCAACTCAGACTCTGATTGGTTGCCAACTGCAGCCTTACCAGACCTCAGAACAATGGGAGTGAAGCCTAGATTTCTGGGTCCACCTCCTTACAAGTCTCCCAATAGCCAGAAACCTCTTCAACATGTGTGTCAAATAGAGATCGAACTTCGTAGCCAGTCACCGGAAACTCTTGGTTCGGTTCCGCCGAAAGTCACTGTCAGCGAATTCGACGCAACTTGCCAACTTTCACCCGGGGTGCTGGACAAGACTTCCGAGGGCTCCTTAAAGCCGCTCGACTCTGGGAGAACAGGAGAAGTGGACGGAGAAAAGGAGCAGAATGGTGCACCTCAGCAGATCATCTGGGATGAGCAGGGAATGACGTGGGAAGTGTATGGAGCGTCGCTGGATATGGAGTCACTGGGATTTGCCATCCAGAACCACCTGCAGTGCAAGATCCGTGAACACGAGCAGCGCATCGGCACAGTCCGGAAGTCTATATGCCTTTCAGAACAATCGCCCGGAAAGAGCACGACAGGAAAGAGGAAAAGTAATGTCTTCAGATCACTGTTCGCTGGATCTAATTGCTGTTCGAAACCACAACCCAAAGAGGAACTGCCAAAGTGATTTATTTTTCGGTTACACTTTATTTCCACTTTAGACATTCTACTAACTATGAGTAACTTTGCAACTACATGTCAACTAGCAGTCATTAGATAGGTAGACTGTCTCCTTAATATCTGCTAACACTATTTTAATGGTCCCCCAACAGACCACCTACTGACTATCAGTAACTTTGCATCTACATGTCAACTTATTCTACTAACTTGGCTTGTTGCAACAGTCAGCCGCAACACCGTACAGTTCAGCCGCAACACCGGTTACATCACTTGCCGACCGGAGCCAGTGCTGTGGTATAGTGTCTGTTCTCTAACTGAACTAAATGATTTTTTTTACTATAAAAAATCAAAAAAAATCATTTAGTTCAGTTAGAGAACAGACACTATAATTAAAAACTGAACGTGTCTGCTCAATGCAGTGTGAGCCGAACGAGAGTCGAAGCACAGATCAGCAGCAGGAGTCAGATTTCATATATCACGAGAGTGAGGAGCTGACTGACAAGATGATAGAGGAAGATTTGATTTCAAAGCGAAATGTAAAAGTGCCTATTTGGCAAAATATATTTTGGATTGGATTTAAACCTAGTGCTAATAGGGAACCTGCAAAGGATTAGTTGTGTTTTTCTAGTTGTTGTGGTTTTTATTAAGAATAACGATGAACCCAAAAAAATGGGAACCCCCACTGGTGTTGTCACATGTCCATTGACCGGTGGGAAAATTTCCTCACTGTTACATCTCTACTACTAACCCTAACTCTAACCTAGTCTACTAATTGACATGTAGTTGCAAAATTAGTAGAGTGTTTAAAGTGTAACCAATTTATATGTAAATGTATTTTATAAATGGAGAATGTATAGCAGACTTAAAAATGTCTAAAAATATGTAGCCGATTGTTTCTTCACAAACTGGAAGGTCTTGAAATTACTTCTTGTCAATGGCCGAGTCCCAAATGGCGAACTTCATGTCTCATGGCCTACGCGTGACTATGAAGTGCATGAGACTGTAGAGTGTCCCATTTGTCATTTTATGATTCAGAAAGCGCCACTTTTTCCCACACTGATGCAGACTGATTCTTGGTTCTGGAAGGTTATTAAATGTCTCTTAAAGTGATAGTTTGCTCAAAAAAGAACTGTCTATCATCATTTACTCACCCTCATGTTGTTCTAAACCTTGCATGACTTTCTTTATTCTATGGAACACAAAAGAAGATATTTTAATGAACGAACCTTGGGAACAAAACAACATTGGACCACAATGCCTTCTGTACTGTCAAAACAGCACCGAGTGTTACACAGAAGAATTAATCTTGTATAGTTTTGGATGGACATGAGTGCGAGTATTTAATTTTGGGGTCAAGTATCCCTTTAAGACACATTCTCTGCCCCAACAAAAACCAATTTCTAGACGTTGTTTTGGATCGGCATGTTCACATAGTTTGTGTTTGTTGGGGAATATCAGTTGTGTTTCCCAACAATTTAAAGCCAACATCCAACATTAGAATATTTTAAATGTTGGTGTTTGTTGAAGTGATGTGAACTAGCCTTTAGGCTTGAGTTAATGTGTTCACTTAAACATTAATCGACAAGTGAATTTTTCACTTATGTAACTTTATTGAAAGTTCAATGATGTTTTTTTTTTCGATTTTGTACAGGAAAAATTGTCTATTCACAGTATTAACTTGTGTGTAAAACTGAATGTCACTGTATATTTAGCTAAACATTTTTCAAAAACAACTCTTTTTTTTATCACTTTTCTTTGGTCTTTTTAATAGAAAAATCTACTTTGTAGGTTTAATCTGTCTCAGAACTGGTTTGAAAACTGATTTCTGTATTTTAGGAACATTGAATGTTTTCTCAGAACAGTTAATGACTGTCTAAATCACACTACGTCACTTTGTACTCACATACAGCTAAACAACTTCAAGCACTGGTAGTTGTAGTCAATGCTGGTAGATGTTAATCTCATTGAAAAAGGATGACTTTCAGTTGCTTTATCACTGCAAAAAGGCCTTTAGAGAGACATGATGCTGGGCTGATAATCACTATAGAGCACTTTAATGGAATAAAAATGCTTGTGATGTTCTATATGATGTGATCAGTGTCTGATGTTAAACTGCTGGGTTTTGTTTTCTGAGCACTGTGATTGGTTTGTGATCTCATGTTATTTTTACCAAGGTACCAGGACTTGACTGAATGAGGTCTTTGTGTTTTTCCTCAGAGCTCTAAGTGATGTCTACTGAATATTTGATCTTTTCCATGTCAGGGAGCAAGACGTAGATATTGACTTGAATTGAGTTATCTTTGTTCTAAATGATGTTTGAATTGAGTCCAGCTTTAAATATTTCAGTCGGGCCAGTGGTGCAGCGTTGGTATTGTTTTTGCAGCACTCAGAGTAAATCAAACACACATGCATTTACTGAGTCCTGTGTTCGGTCGACATTATGGACCCTACGGAGCATCTGCCCTACTTACTTTAGAGAAATGAACTGTGCAGTAAATGGTGTGATAGCTCTCTTTCATATCTCTGTTTTGCTCTCTTTATAGATGTATGTATAACACAAACTCCATTCAGACTTTGATTTGTAGAATTTCAGTTCAAGGTGTGTAGTTTTTATCTTTTTTTCTTCAGAAATTTAAGGTTTGAAAATCTCCCAATGACTTAGATTGATAAAATATTCTACACGCAAAATACACCATATTGCCAAAATTTTTGGGACGCCTGCCTTTATGTGCACATGAACTTTAATCCCATTCTTAATCCGTAGGGTTTAATATGGAGTTGGCCCACCCTTTGCAGCTATAACAGCTTCAAATTACTTATGGGAATTTTTGATCATTCTACTAGAAGCACATTTGTGAGGTCAGGCATTGATGTTGGCGAGAAGGCCTGGCTCGCAGTCTCCGCTCTAATTCATCCCAAAGGTGTTCTATCGGGTAGAGGTCAGGATCTGTGCAGGCCAGTCAAGTTCCTCCACACTAAACTCGCTCATCCATGTCTTTATGGACATTGCTTTGTGCACTGGTGCACAGTCATGTTGGAACAGGAAGGGGCCATCCCCAAACTGTTCCCACAAAGTTGCGAGCATGAAATTGTTCAAAATGTCTTGGTTTGCTGAAGCATTAAGAGTTCCTTTAGCTGGAACTAAGGGTCCAAGCCCAACCCCTGGAAAACAACCCCACACCATAATCCCCCTCCACCAGACTCTACACTTGACACAATGCAGTCAGGCAAGTACCGTTCTCCTGGCAACCGCCAAACCCAGACTCGTCCATCAGATTGCCAGACAGAGAAGCGTGATTGGTCACTCCAGAGAACACGTCTCCACTGCTCTAGAGTCCAGTGACAGCGTGCTTTACACCACTGCATCCGACGCTTGGTGATGTAAGGCTTGGATGCAGCTGCTCGGCCATGGAAACCCATTCCATGAAGCTCTCTACACACTGTTCTTGAGCTAATCTGAAGGCCACACGAAGTTTGGATGTCTGTAGCTATTGACTCTGCAGAAAGTTGGCGACTTCTGCGCACTGTGAGCCTCAGCATGCGCTGATCCCGCTCTGTGATTTACATGGCCTACCACTTCATGGCTGAGTTGCTGTTGTTCCCAATTGCTTCCACTTTGTTATGATACCACTAACAGTTGATCATGGAATATTTAGTAGTGAGGAAATTTCACGAATGGACTTATTGCACAGGTGGAAACCTATCACGGTACCACGCTTGAATTCACTGAGCTCCTGAGAGCGACGCATTCTTTCACAAATGTTTGTAGAAGCAGTCTGCATGCCTAGGTGCTTGATTTATACACCTGTGGCCATAGAAGTGATTGGAACACCTGAATTCAGTTATTTGGAGGAGTGTCCCAATACTTTTGGCAATATAGTGTATCTTTGCATACGTTATTGTAATGGCCTTCCTTGCATATGCAAATTTAACCATTCATTTTTGTTTTTTATGGAATGGAATACTAGCCTACAATTTACTGTATACTGTGCAGTATTGTATTATTAGTATGCTCAGTAGTATGTACTGTAGTAGGCATAAACTAAACCTTATAATACTATTTACTGGCTACCAGGCAAGTGCTGCTGTTTCCTTAAGAAAACGTTGCGGTCTCCTCCCGAATTAGTTATTTATAGTGTATTAAAATGTCTATGTTTTGAGTACTTGCTGATCTTTTATTCAGGACTTCTGCTGTGTTTACAGCGGAAACATGCTGTGATCCATCTGTGTGTGTGTGTGTGTGTGTGTGTATGAGAGAGAGAGGCCAAACACACACAGTGTTAATGCTAATTCCCCTAATGCATGTTTAAATCAACTATATTTGGGAGTGTAACACATTTTAGTTCATTTTCTTTGTTCCACAGAGGCATTTTATCTTAATAATCATAATAATTCTGGTGGGGACGCATGTTCTCAAATCTTGTCATCTTGTTGGGATCCACAAAATAACATTAATAACATCCTTTGGTTTGAGGAATTAATTTATAAAAATAAAAGAATAAACAAATCAGTGTCAGCATGAGGATGTGGACGGGGGCGCGCATAACCTCACACACCCCCTCATCTGATTGGACGAGCGGAGGGTTAGAGGCGGCCTGTGATTGGAGAATCTGTGTATTGGAATGTGATGAAGAAGCGCATAGAATTTGGTTTCAAAGGGCGGGGCTTAGCAGCTCGGACGTTGCTTCTGATTGGTCAGGTAGAATGAAAATAAATAATTATTTATTTACTGTTCATTCTCCACTGTATAATTACCATTCAATGGCTATCAAAGTATCTCTGTTTCATTAATCCGGTATTAATTATTATCCAGACCGCTTCTGAAGCAGAACCTGTCACTTGATGCATGTTACTTTTCTCAGCGCTGCTCAGGATTGATCAATCACAGTCGTTTGTGTTTATAATCAGAATTATTTCAAACTCAGTTTGTAAACATTGCCACGGCGTACTTTCATTATTAGCTCACCTTCGAATGATTTAAATTAATCGTTTATAGATTTTAGAGTACAAATGTCTCTCTGTACTGTCCAAAAAATATCCGTAGATTTAAATGCGGCTCAAAGGATGATTCGTCTTTTGAGCCGCCAACGCCCCCTAGAGCACGACTAGTGTATCTCTCATCTGAACTAGTGTTGATGTTTGTTGACACACCTTCTGTCACTCACTCCAGCTGGACGAGAGACCGAGCCGAGCGCACTTTTTTGGGACGGACAATAACTTTGTCAACTAAATGTTAAACCTGCTTTTTTGACGCAGGTAAGTTGCTGTGAATCGTTTTCATGAGATTTGCGTTTGTAACTGATGTGCTTTTTGACGAAAACTGGTCTGAAAAATTATTTTTTACTGAAGAAACAGCGTTATATCATCGTTGGGACTGATAATTAGACAGTCAATCTGTGTGTGTTTCAGTAAAAACGATTAAAACATACATTTTCATTTCATCTTTCAAATAAGACTATTAATAAAGTTTAATACATTATAATTATAAAGCTTTTAAAATAAGCTTTGCTTTCATAAATACTACTATTTATAATACAATGTTTATTCATGCACACACTGTGTATTTTTATGAAAGGTGCTCATTTCTTAAATAGTTTTACAAGCATAAAGTTCATTTTAAAAAGTTAAGATTTAATTATGTATTAACTTGTTTGCAAAGTACATTGTTGTACATAAAGTTAAACTTTAAAAAAGTTTAGAACATTTTCAAAGCACAAATTTACTATGAATCAAAAGTACAATATATTTAAAATCACCAAAAGCAAAAACATATTAATATTTTAAACAATAATATATAACGATAAGATGTGCTTTTTACATAACTGCTGATAGTAGTTTAAATCAAGCATATGCGTTATGAAATTTCCATGTGATGATGCAACATCAATGTCAGAGTCAAAGTCACATGACCCAGTGATGTCACTTGTGCTGGCATGTGTTTGTTTTGATATGAAACACATGTCTCAGAAAGGTCAGCAGTGACGCACAGCGGAACTTGACCTGCAGAGGTCACTAAGGGTCATCCGGGTGCTTTCTCCTTCAAATGCACAACTTAATGTTTGGTTACCTGAGAGATGCATTGACTTTTTTGGAGGATGTGGTAGACCTCACATCTTACAGGTCCCAGGTTCTAGTGCTTTACACAATATATTGCTTCAAAGCAGCTTTACAGAAATTGCTTGTTTCAGTGTTATGATTTAGGAAGTATTCTGTTATCAGCCAGAGATGAGTGTGTCATATGGCAGTGATGTACAGCTGTGATGATATGTGGTTAACTTCATGCAGCAGTTACAACTTGTGCTCGTTATGATTACAGTATAAGGATAATATTACAATATTGCCATCATCTAAAATCTTTGCAATGTCTGCATCATCTGAAAACGCTGCAAAAGGTTTAGGGTTTGTTTTGAGTTAGCAAACACCACTAACTATAACTTTAATTGGTAACACTACAATAAGGTCCTTCTGAAGTGAAGTGATTCGTTTTTGTAAGAAAATTATCCATATTTAAAACTTTATAAACTATGATCACTAGTTATAACATAAACTAACAGTGAACAGTTATGTTTTTATGAACTAAAGTTAACAAAGATTAATAAATAGTACTGTAAGAAATGTATTCACTAGTGGAACCCTATTGTAAAGTTTTATTAATAATATTAAAGGGGACCTATAATGCCCCTTACCACAAGATG
>RJVU01042605.1:369787-384330 GCA_003731715.1 Anabarilius grahami | reverse complement strand
AATTCTGACTTTGTATCTCACAATTCTGACTTTATAACTCACAATTTTGACTTTATATCTCGCAATTCTGACTTTATATCTTGCAATTCTGATTTTATATTTTACAATTCTGACTCGCAATTCTGACTTTAAATCTCGCAATTCTGACTTTGTCTCGCAATTCTGACTTTATAACTCGCAATTTTGACTCGCAATTCTGACTTTGTATCTCGCAATTCTGACTTTATATCTCGCAATTCTGACTTTATATCTCGCAATTTTTATGTCTCTCAATTCTGACTTTATATCTTGCAATTCTGAGTTTATATCCCGCAATTCTGACTTAATATCTCGCAATTCTGACTTAATATCTCGCAAATCTGATTTTATATCACGCAATTCTGACTTTATAACTCGCAATACTGACTCACAATTTTGACTTTATAACTCACAATTCTGACGTTATATCTCACAATTCTGACTTTGTATCTCACAATTCTGACTTTATAACTCGCAATACTGACTCGCAATTTTGACTTTATAACTCGCAATTTTGACTTTATAACTCGCAATTCTGACTTGATATTACGCAATTCTGACTTTATAACTCACAATTCTTACTTTGTATCTCACAATTCTGACTTTGTATCTCGCAATTCTGACTTTATATCTTGCAATTCTGACATATCTCGCAATTCTGACTCGCAATTCTGACTTTATAACTCGCAATTCTGACTTGATATTACGCAATTCTGACTTTATAACTCACCATTCTGACTTTGTATCTCACAATTCTGATTTTATATCTTACAATTCTGACTTTATATCTCGCAATTCTGACTTTATATCTCGCAATTCTGATCTCGCAATTCTGACTTTATATCACGCAATTCTGGCTTTATAACTCACAATTCTTTATTTCACGCAATTCTGACTTTATAACTCGCAATTCTTTATTTCACGCAATTCTGACTTTATAACTCGCAATTCTGAGAAAAAAGTCAGAATTGTGTATTTTTTATTTCATGGTGGAAACAAGCTTTCATAGAATACAATTCACCAAAAATCACACTATGAAAAAAAAATTAAGGTAAAAACAGTAAACCTTTAACATTAAAACTTACGAAAAAAATTACGAAAAAAACATGAGAAAAAAATCTTTAAAATATAAATTGTTGTTAAATATAGTTTTAAAAAATTTACCAGGTCTTTTTGCTTAAAGAATTAATGTGAGTATTTTTTTAAAGTAAATCATTACATTTTAAAAATCTTATTTACGCCTTCAGTGCAGCGTATATATTCATGTTCATGACCGTAAATGAGAAACAGTCACAAAATATCAAGAAAAACATAACCAGTATTTTTCAAATTGACCCGAAATATAAAATAACCCCATTGTGAATGAAATAGTGTAGATAAAGTTTTTGTGTTTTGTAGGGATCGTTTGGAGGTGGAAACAGATTTACAGGCGGTTTTGTCTAAAGCGTTCCTGCAGGTGGACGCGGCTTTGGCTGCGGAGCTGCAGATATACGGCAATGGTAAGAACAATTATCATTTACATTTATGCATTTGGCAGACGCTTGCCACTTGCATTGCATTTCAAGCTACACATATTTTATCAGTTCAAACAGATTAATCAGCCACTTTAATAGCATGATATCCTGTAAACATTCATTAAAGTGTGCTTGTGCATGTGCTTCACTCTTCAGCCTCCCTCATGATGGTCGGCACGACGGCGACGGTGGCGCTGTTAAGAGACGGGATCGAGCTGGTCGTCGGCAGCGTTGGCGACAGTCGAGCTCTGCTGTGCAGGAAGGGCAAAGCACGCAAACTCACAGATGACCACACACCCGAGAGGAAAGATGAGAAACACAGGTACACACACACTTCTACAGTCAAACACACTAGCGCTCCAGGAATAACATGTTCTGGTATGTGTAGTGATACCAGATCTCTCTGCGTATTTAACAGGCCTGTGTGCTATTAATAAAAGACCCTGCAGCTGAAAGTACGGCTCACGTCCGTAAGAATCATGCATGCAATGTTACACAAGCGTTCATTTGGTTATGTGGATTGTTTCTGTATATCACTTGGATAAAAGTACTTTAGGTTACTATTTGGACTCGGTATGCTAATAACATGCTTTTCATTGAAATACCTTGGAATAGCATGTAAATGTCAGCACACTGAACAGTATAAAATATTTGGACACTTAATTGTCTGAATGTCATCGTACTAAATATAAACTATCAATGAAAGTGTCAATTATTGTAAAGAAAAACACACTTTACAATCAAAACATTTAAATTTTGGAGATGAAGTGTATATATATAAAAACATTTAAATTTTGGAGATGAAGTGTATATATATATATATATATATATATATATACACAATATGTAAATAATATGTGTGTTTGTTTGTGTGTAGAATCCGTCAGAGTGGCGGGTGTGTGGCCTGGAATAGCGGTCAGGTTAATGTTAACAGCCAGTTAAACTCATAAAAAATGTCTAGACTGCGAGATATATACTCGTAATTGTGTGAAAAAAGTTTGAATTGTGAGATATAAACTTGTAATTGCGTAAAAAAAGTTTGAATTGTGAGATAAAAAAGTTTGAATTGTGAGATATAAACTCGTAATTGCAAGAAAACATCCAAATTGTGAGATATAAACTCATAACTGCGAGAAAAACGTCCGAATTGTGAGATATAAATTCATAATTGCTGGAAAAAAATCTGAATCAGCTCTTTGAAATTGCAATAATATTTCACAATATCACTGATTTTACTTATTTTTGATCAAATAAATGCAGCCTTAGTGAGCAGAAGAAACCTCTTTTAGAATCATTAAAAAAACGTACTTACCACAAACTTTTAAGGGTAGTCTACATTGATATTTTCATCACTGCATCATGGGACCACCACAATATGTGTGTGTGTTTGTGTAGAATCCGTCAGAGTGGAGGGTTCGTGGCCTGGAATAGCGTCGGTCAGGCTAACGTTAACGGACGGTTGGCGATGACCCGCAGCATCGGGGACTTTGACTTGAAGAAGAGCGGAGTGATCGCAGAACCAGAGACCACTCGAACACTAGTAGGCACTTTCACAATATTTTATAGTCAATTTGATCCATTTAAAATAAAAGTCTGGCTTTTAAAATGTGCGTTATAATTGTGCATTTCAAACTGTATTTAACAACTTATTTTGTTTTTTAGAAAAATGAATCATCAAATGAAACAAAATTTTAGTGGTGGTATTTCAATGCGCAAAACTTGCTTCCAATTCTCCTTAATTCTCTAATATCTGTAGTTGCAGCACGCGCACGACTCTTTCCTGGTTCTCACCACCGACGGCATCAACTTCATCATGACCAACCAGGAGATCTGTGACATCATCAACCAGTGCCACGACCCCACCGAGGCGGCAAATGTCATTGCTGAGCAGGTGCAGAATGAGGGATGAAATCTTATAGTCCGAGAAAGTAAAATCGGGACACACAAGTTATTCTTCCATCATTTGAACTTTGTTGCACAAAGATTCCTCTATTAAAGTGTGTGTTTGTGTTGTCCAGGCACTGCAGTACGGCTCGGAGGACAACAGCACGCTCATTGTCGTCCCGTTCGGAGCCTGGGGAAAGCATCAGAACGCCGAATACACATACGACATGAGCCGAAACTTTGCCTCCATCGGCCGCTGGTCTTAACGGCGGTTAAAAGATCATCCCAACATGAGGAGGAACAATCCCAATGAACCACTACACCACTAGTAGCCTGTTTCCTGAGAGTAAACTAAAGTCCAAACGTTTGAACTTCAGTCGGAAGTGAATGAAACGGGGAGCTGCTCTGATGGCAGCAACTTTAAGTAAAAAAGTATGGAAGCTTGTTTCTGCCACGAAATAAAAAGAATACAAAAGATAATTGCAATGTTTTATCTCACAATTCCGACCATTTTTGAGTTTATGGCCCGGTTTCACAGACAGAGCTTAGCCTAAACCAGGATTAAGCCTTAGATCAATTAGGGCATTTAAGTAGCTTTTATAAACATACACTATAAAAACACATTACTGGTGTGCATCTTGAGACAAAACAATAACACTGACATATTTTAAGATCTGTCAGTACAAGTTACTTTCAGTTAAAACAGCTCTAACATGCATTTTAGTCTGGGACTATCTTAAGCCTTGTCTGTGAAACCGGGGGAAAATCTCACATTTCAGATTTTATAGGGCAATTGTTAGTTTGTATCTCACAATTCAGACTTTTTTAATCACAATTACGGGTTTATATCTCACAATTCTAAAAGATAAAAGTCAGAATTGTGAGAAAAATGTCAGAATTGTGAGAAAAAAGTCAGAGATATAAACTCGTAATTGCAAGAAAAATGTCAGAATTTTGAGATATAAATTCGTAATTGCAAGAAAACGTCCGAATTTAGAGATATATACGCGTAATTGCAAGAAAAAGTCTGAATTGAGATGAGATATATACGCGTAATTGCAAGAAAAAGTCTGAATTGAGATATAAACTCGTGATTGCGAGAAAAAGTCTGAATGGTGAGATATAAATTCGTAATTGTGAGAAAAAAGTCTGAATGGTGAGATATAAATTCGTAATTGCAAAAAAAAAGTCTGAATTGAGATATAAACTCGTAATTGTGAGAAAAAAACGCTGAATTGTTAGATATAAAATCTTAATTGCGAGTAAAAAGTCTGAATTGTGAGATATAAACTCGTAATTGCGAGAAAAAAGCCAATCGTGATATAAATTCGTAATTGCGAGAAAAAAGCCAATCGTGATATAAATTCGTAATTGCGAGAAAAAGTCTGAATTGAGATATAAACTCGTAATTGTGAGAAAAAAAACGCTGAATTGTTAGATATAAAATCTTAATTGCGAGTAAAAAGTCTGAATTGTGAGATATAAACTCGTAATTACAAGAAAAAAACCAATCGTGATATAAATTCGTAATTGCGAGAAAAAAGTCTGAATTGAGATATAAACTCGTAATTGCGAGTAAAAAAGGCTGAATTGTGAGATATAAACTTGTAATTGTGAGAAAAAAGTCTGAATGGTGAGATATAAATTCATAATTGCAAAAAAAAAGTCTGAATTGAGATATAAACTCGTAATTGTGAGAAAAAAACGCTGAATTGTTAGATATAAAATCTTAATTGCGAGTAAAAAGTCTGAATTGTGAGATATAAACTCGTAATTACAAGAAAAAAACCAATCGTGATATAAATTCGTAATTGCGAGAAAAAAGTCTGAATTGAGATATAAACTCGTAATTGCGAGTAAAAAAGGCTGAATTGTGAGATATAAACTTGTAATATAAATTCGTAATTGCGAGAAAAAAGTCTGAATTGAGATATAAACTCGTAATTGCGAGTAAAAAAGGCTGAATTGTGAGATATAAACTTGTAATTGCTAGAAAACTCGTAATTGCAAGAAAAAAGTCTGAATTGTGAGATATAAACTCATAATTGCGAGAAAAGGTCCAAATTGTGAGACATAAATTCGTAATTGCAAGAAAGTCAGAATTGTGAGATAATAAGTCGGAAACAAGCTTCCATAAAAAGACAGTAATTGTGGTGGATTATTTGGTTTACTCTTTATTAGGGAACACTTATAGTGTTAAATCATATTCAGTCACTCATTCATGAAACATCAGAGGAATTCATCAGTGTAAATATTTCAGTTATTTTAGGAATTATTGCTAAATTGTTATCCTTAATTCAATGTGATAATTATGTAAGAAAATTCATTCTGCTTGTGTTTCGTGAACAAAAGTGGAGCCCTATCAAACAAATCACTGATTATATCAGATTCATTAATAAAATCTTTGTTTTTAATATTTCTTGAACACTCAAACAAATGGGTTTTTGTACTTTTTATTTATTGGTAAAAACTGTATATAATATTTAGTATTAAATATGAAAGTACCTCATCAGTGGAATATACCAACCCGTACCTGCGCAGGTGACGCTACCTGTTTACTGAGTTTAGATTTCAGCCATTTGTTTTTATAATGCCTGAAATTATCATGTCACGGCAACCCTTCAATAAAAAAATAATAATTAAAATAAAATAGTATTAAGACAATATGTCTTATTTGTTAACATTAGTTAATGCATTAATTAACATTAACACTATATTTTTACTGTGTTTAACAAATAAAACCTTATTGTAAAATATTACAATAATATTAATATATAATAAAATGTATTAAATAATAAATATTGTTTTTATGCTGCATGGTGTACAATTGGCTGGTTTTATGTGACTAAGTGTGATTGTTTTAGGTGTGTTTTTGACACGTACAACTCCAGGTTCCTTTAATAACTGTATGTGAAAACAACTCAAAAGTATATAGTCAGACCCTGTTTTTACACTGTTATGATCATCAGATCTCTGTTTAGGAACCGCCATACAGTCTTGTTAAACTTCATTCTGTGGTTCTCTACATTTATACACGTGTTTTGCTAAGAAATGTTAATTTTTTTGTTAAATCTGCTAGTATCATAAAGTTATTAATGTGTTTTTGCCTGAGTTGGTGGTTAAAAATGTCAGTTATTGCATTTATTTGCGTTTCTTGGACACAAGTTGTGAATCATTGTGAATGAGGTCAAGTGGGAAATTCATACCCTGTATATACATTTCATTTGTTTATGAAGAAATGGAGACATTCTCTTTCTTTTCAGTGAAGTATTAATATACTGCTCTGTTGAGTGATATTACATAATGTCAGTTATATGATATACGAGCGCAGAGAACCTCGTGTGAAATAAATACTGTTATGAATCATGGCGGCGCAACTTCCTCTTGAAAAAGTTTGAAACTAAAGTTTGCATGCTTGATGGGATTTAGTGTAATGCATGCACATGCATCTTTACTTCTTTAGAATCAGTGCTGGACTTACTGGTCTTAATTATAATGTTGCATATGTTCTCAACAAAAGCACTAAAAAACAAACACATTTTTTCTCCTATATCTTAGAACGAATGTCCCAGATGTTGCACAGTGTCTGCCAAATGCATTTTTGAATTTTGATTACAAAGACTTTAAAATATCATGCACTGAGGAATAAGATTGTGTATTTAAAAAGTTCTGAGTTCCTATAAAAAAATAAAAGTAACAAACAAAACCATTTAAAATCTATAACCAGACTAGCAGATACTGAGAAACCTGGTGAAATGACTAGAGAGTGTGTTGCATAACTGCTGAACTAGGTTAATTTATGACTTGACCTATAGATGGTAAACACATCCCACATGTCGAATGTGTATGTGGGCTAAGAATACATGAGAGCACGAGGCAACCTGCATAGTTTACTGAGAAATACGTGCATGTGTTTTATGCAATCTTCACATTGTGTTGTGAGTGTCTGCAATTGTGTTTTCAGTACTGCTTAGATCTGAATTGAATGGCTAAAAACTCAAGGAATGAGATTTTTCTGGCCTGTATTAGTTATTTTGGCTGCTTTGGTTAAAAAAGTGGAGTGAAGTGAATGTGTTCACTTCTGCCCTCTGCTGGTGGAGTTCAGTTTCATCAGACACTGGTTCATCTTTACATTTCAGCTTATTTGATTGCAGTAAATTAATTATATTCTGAAAAATCACCTGAATGAAATATAACCACACTCTAGCAAAGTTTAACAGCAGTATAACATATTATATACAAAAACTTGAAATGAGGGGCAAACGTTTACATTTCCTTTCGCCATTTATAGTTTGTAATAACAGAAATTCAGTTAATATGAGCTCATAGACCGTCATAACACAAAAATAAGCAAAATGTTGTTTAAAATAGTTTTAGATGGACATCGAAATACGATGTCATAGACATTATATGACGATCTGTTAACGGTTAATGGGCGGGGCATAGACGTCACGCGACACCTGAGCCCAACTAATTGTGAAAGCGATTCGAAATAGTAGTGGAGCTTATTTTTAACTTGTGTTAGACTAGTAAAGTTTTGACATATTGGATATTCGTGTTGACAACTACAGTCCAGAAAGAGGGAGAGTCGACTGAACTTGCTTCTCATCACAAATCTTCAAATAGTAAGCTAATGTTTATGGCTCTGGCCGCCGCGCCATTTTCTGGTTTAACGGTCTACCTGGTCGTCGTGCCAGTGTTTTTCATGTCAGGCTGAGTGTCACGTGCCAAAATTACAATTAGGCTAATTCTAATGACACCTGTATTTTATGTACGTGAATGTGTAAGGCATTGAAGGATTTGGTTTCTATTTTTGTGATGATAGTCAAATCGGTTTTGTGGAACAGGCCCTACTTGAATCTGGTGTGTTCAAATCTTTTATAATGTCATCATATTTTAGTCCATCCTCGAACCTAACCACAGGCTCTACTATTCAACATAATGGTAACCTTAACACCAAACCTACATAACGGAGTTTAAAGACTACTAACACCGTTTAAAGGTGGGGTAAGCCATTTTTCAAAAACGCTGTTGGACATTGTTGATATTTGAAATCAACTCAGGCCATGTCCACACTAATACGTTTTCGTTTGAAAACGTATATTTTTCTCTCCGTTTTGGCCTTCCGTCCACACTGAGACGTCGTTTTAAGTCAACGAAAACGTAGCTTTTGGAAAACGCGCTCCAAAGCGGATAAATTTGAAAACGCCGTCTTCGCGTCGTAGTGTGGACTGTGAAAACGGAGGCTTTTGAATGCGATGATGCATTTTGATGCAGTCATATTACCAATTCAGCCAAGATGCTGAACGACATTGTACAGCAGTTGTTTTGGATGCTCTCCGTTTTGACAGCCTTGTTAAAAATTAATGTCAGTTTGTACATACTGCAGATTGCATTTCTTCAAAGAAGCCAGAATGTTTACTCGCAGTTGCTGTTTAGCGGCAGAACTCGAGGACAGTTGCGTTTCAGACCTTACATGGAGCGGAGATTTTGGGTGAGACCTGGACGCTGCCGTGCGTGGTGGGACAACTTTGTGCGTGGAATTGTCGTTCCTGAGGAGTGGCGTGAAAACTTTAGAATGTCTAGGGATTGATTCTCTGTACCATCTGAGTGAACTATTACGACCTCACATTCAAGGCCAGACAACACGACAGAGATCACCGGTGGACGTTGTTACAAAGGTTGCATGTACTCTATACTAATTAAGTGACGAAGGTAGGCTGCGGAAAACAGCAAATGCGTTTGGATTAGCCCGACAAACTGTCTCTAAAATAATCAGAGAAGTATATCGAAATTAAACAGCCTTCATCGAACTCCACTGATTACATCAACAGGAAAGGCAAATTCTCCTTGAATGTAAATTAGAAAGTTGTCCATCTTAATGAGATCAATATGTGTACCGAGTTTGGTGACTGTAGTTTAAACTAACCCCCCCACTTTTGTCAAAAGATGGCGCTATAGAGGCCCTCCTCCCCACCTGTTTCTACGGTTTTGTCCATGTCTACTGGTTGACATCTCTGACGTTTGTATCGAGTTTCATGCAATTTGAAGCATGCTAAGCGTCTCAAAAGCATCCAAAACGAAAATTAAAGTTTGAAGCGTTGCCATGGCAACAGTGTTTAAGATATCGCGATTCTTTTCACAGGTCTACATCTGCCATGTTTTAACATTATTCTGATGAAGTTTGAAACAAAACGGGTAAAAAAAGAGGGTGATCTCAAAGCATTTTGAAAGTGACACACTTCCTGCTGCCAATTGGTGCCGCTATAATTTTGACTCACAAAAGTCACATCCATGTGATCAGTGTCCTATAACGAACACACAGGTGAAGTTTCATAAAGATCAATCAATGTATGCTGACATTATAACACATTTCCTGTTTCCCTTTTCTCGCCATAAATTCGTTGCCTCGCCACGGCCAAACCGTTCAAGATATCAAAAATCCGCTGGCAATTTAGCATCCTCAGTGTCTTGACTTCAAGCTGACTGAGTTTGGTGGTGATCGGATTAATCTCCTAGGAGGAGTATATCAAATTCCAGAGCATGCGTTTTCCAAACAACCCATAATAACTGACTTCCTGTTGAGCCGGCGTATAACTTAGAGTACGAAAGTTGTTAGGCCCGATGAGGTTTATATGTGTACCGAGTTTCATACAAATTCGAGCAAGCGTGTTTGATATATGGACCAAGTTTTTAGACACCGTTCAAGGGGGTGCTGTTGAGCCCCCCTGCCACGCCCAGGTACCAGCTTCTGCCCGGCCCTGATGGCCGATGATTCTGATGTGTGTGCAAAGTTTCAAGAGTTTGAGCATGTTAAGGGCCCCAAAAATGCCCGAATAGTCGAAAAAAAAAAAATTCCTAAGGGAAACAATAGGTCCTTCAGCCTTTGGCTTTGGCCCTAAAAATATTGAGAACATCGCCTTTAAAGCTGTCCAAATGAAGTCCTTAGCAATGCACATTACTAATGAAGGGAACATTTTTAATATATATACAGGTCCTTCTCAAAAAATTAGCATATTGTGATAAAAGTTCATTATTTTCCATAATGTAATGATAAAAATTAAACTTTCATATATTTTAGATTCATTGCACACCAACTGAAATATTTCAGGTCTTTTATTGTTTTAATACTGATGATTTTGGCATACAGCTCATGAAAACCCAAAATTCCTATCTCAAAAAATTAGCATATCATGAAAAGGTTCTCTAAACGAGCTATTAACCTAATCATCTGAATCAACTAATTAACTCTAAACACCTGCAAAAGATTCCTGAGGCTTTTAAAAACTCCCAGCCTGGTTCATTACTCAAAACCGCAATCATGGGTAAGACTGCCGACCTGACTGCTGTCCAGAAGGCCATCATTGACACCCTCAAGCGAGAGGGTAAGACACAGAAAGAAATTTCTGAACGAATAGGCTGTTCCCAGAGTGCTGTATCAAGGCACCTCAGTGGGAAGTCTGTGGGAAGGAAAAAGTGTGGCAAAAAACGCTGCACAACGAGAAGAGGTGACCGGACCCTGAGGAAGATTGTGGAGAAGGACCGATTCCAGACCTTGGGGGACCTGCGGAAGCAGTGGACTGAGTCTGGAGTAGAAACATCCAGAGCCACCGTGCACAGGCGTGTGCAGGAAATGGGCTACAGGTGCCGCATTCCCCAGGTCAAGCCACTTTTGAACCAGAAACAGCGGCAGAAGCGCCTGACCTGGGCTACAGAGAAGCAGCACTGGACTGTTGCTCAGTGGTCCAAAGTCATTCGGAAATCAAGGTGCCAGAGTCTGGAGGAAGACTGGGGAGAAGGAAATGCCAAAATGCCTGAAGTCCAGTGTCAAGTTCCCACAGTCAGTGATGGTCTGGGGTGCCATGTCAGCTGCTGGTGTTGGTCCACTGTGTTTTATCAAGGGCAGGGTCAATGCAGCTAGCTATCAGGAGATTTTGGAGCACTTCATGCTTCCATCTGCTGAAAAGCTTTATGGAGATGAAGATTTCGTTTTTCAGCACGACCTGGCACCTGCTCACAGTGCCAAAACCACTGGTAAATGGTTTACTGACCATGGTATTACTGTGCTCAATTGGCCTGCCAACTCTCCTGACCTGAACCCCATAGAGAATCTGTGGGATATTGTGAAGAGAAAGTTGAGAGACGCAAGACCCAACACTCTGGATGAGCTTAAGGCCGCTATCGAAGCATCCTGGGCCTCCATAACACCTCAGCAGTGCCACAGGCTGATTGCCTCCATGCCACGCCGCATTGAAGCAGTCATTTCTGCAAAAGGATTCCCGACCAAGTATTGAGTGCATAACTGAACATAATTATTTGAAGGTTGACTTTTTTTGTATTAAAAACACTTTTCTTTTATTGGTCAGATGAAATATGCTAATTTTTTGCTGTATGCCAAAATCATCAGTATTAAAACAATAAAAGACCTGAAATATTTCAGTTGGTGTGCAATGAATCTAAAATATATGAAAGTTTAATTTTTATCATTACATTATGGAAAATAATGAACTTTTATCACAATATGCTAATTTTTTGAGAAGGACCTGTATATATACGGTAGGAAATTTACAAAATATCTTCATGGAACATGATCTTTACTTAATATCCTAATGATTTTTGGCATAAAAGAAAAGTCAATAATTTTGACCCATACAATGTATTGCTATTGTAGCTATTGCTACAAATATACCCGTGCGACTTATGACTGGTTTTGTGGTCCAGGGTCACATATACTAAAAAAAGGCTCATGTATTATTGAATGGTTTCATATGAAAGTGTAAGGAAAATAAATTAATTTTACTTTGGAAAAAAACCCTCAATTTTGTGAGTCAGCGCTTTATTTAACCAGTCAGATGAGAAAACACCAGTCAAAGCTGTGGAAATATATTTTATACATTGACTGGTTTATTAATATTGCACACATAACTGAAAGCACTAGTGAAAATCATAGCCTGACTACAATCTGATGAGAATCAAAACTGTTTAAATAGGTGCCATTCATATTATGAATACTTGTGCTGAAGAAAAAATAACTGCATCTGACATTCTTTTGATAAGGGCTTTGTTTTTATTACATAAGATTCATTTTTATTTTACATTTTAATGATTAATTTACTTAATTATTTAATTAATTAAATCAAATCATTTTAGTCTGGGGAAACCCAGATTCATTGTTCTCCTGCTCTTCATCATCATCGCTCACACTCATCCTCCTGTGAATGAACATGGCCGCACTGAACTCTGGGCCGGTTCTGGTCGGGTCTCCTCTACAGAGAGAGGAACATGACGATCCATTTCTATGGCTCAAATAATACATCTTCATATAGCCATTTCTATATGAAGATGTATTATTTGAGTGCAGATCTTTATTCAAAAACAAATTATGCAAAACTCATGTTTTGACCATGAGTGTGTTAAATGAATATGTTCTTTAAAGAATAATCATATCCTCAGAGGAGAAAACAGAAGTCAGAAAGCAGACAGACAGCAGAACACTGATGGACAAACACACGTGACTGCAGACCCTGGACATTAACAGTCACAGATCCGGTGACAGTCTGGCGCCATCTGGCGGTTCACTGACTATCTGCAATTTTCTGTCAGGCGCACTTGGCCACATTGTCATCAGCCATGTAGAATTTGGTTGTCGGTGTCTCATGTGCTTTCATTTCGCCCTCATTTCAGTTACAGATACAGCATTAGGCTATGTAATGTATTAGCAAACATGAACTAACAATGAACAATATAGGCTATAGGCTATTATTATTGGCATTTATTAATCCTTGTTCATGTTAGGTAATAAAAACACATTTTAATGTCTGAATCAGTAGGCTAGATGCTGCAGAATTCATCATTATTGGTCCATTGCTTGGTAAATGTCATCAAATAAATGCTTTAAGTGGTAGCCATTTCAAAAACTCGAATCAACTGAATTTATTGACAATAATTAAAAATAACAGTAAATGTTTTTGGTGGCTTGGTTTTCTTGAATAATGTTGGTTCATTGAAAAGGTTACAAAATCAGATTTCAAAACAAATCTGTTTATCACTCAGCATTATAGGGTCTGATTGAATCATCTTTTCATTTCTCGTTATTCCATTCCAAACAGGAAATGAAATAATCAAAACGTGAAAGGACATTACAGTCAAAAGTTACGGGTGTGAAAACTGAATGTGGTCTAGTAATTTCCAAATTCCTGCCATCAACTGTTGTGATAATTTAGGAGCAAAAAAAGTGACTAAAGTTGAAACCACACTTAGTAATGATGGGTTTTAGCACGATCTGGAAAGAACCACAACTGTTGCTACCGCTTTATATTATGAATACTTGTGCTGAAGTGAACTGCATCTGGCATCGTTTTAAATACGTGTTTTATTTCTAATGTTTTTAGTTTGACATATTAATGATTAATTTAACTTAATTATTTAATAAGTGAAAAGCACTACTTTCAGTTTGGGAAACCTAGATCTGAACAGTGAAACTTCAAAGGTGTGGAAATGTCGAAAATGAATGAAAAAAACATTTGTTTTGTAATCATCCTTTTAATAAGTGATCACAGAAATTATTTAATACAAAGTGAATAAAAATATGAATTCCTAGTTCATTCTCTCGAGGCTTAAACCTGCTGCTGCTCTTCATCATCATCGCTCACACTCATCCTCCTGTGAATGAACATGGCCGCACTGAACTCTGGGCCGGTTCTGGTCGGGTCTCCTCTACAGAGGGAGGAACATCCAGAGACTGATGATCCATTTCTATCACACAGAAAAGATGAAGATGAACTTATACACACTGTATTATTTGAGTAGATCTTCATTCAGAAACCAATTATACAAAACTCATGTTTTGTTATTAGTGTGTATTTATTTTTTTGTATTTATTAGTGTGTTAATAAATGAATAATATGTTCATTAAAGAATAATCATACCCTCAGAGGAACAAACAGAAGTCATCATCCTCCAGACAGCAGACAGACAGCAGAACACTGATGGACAAACACACGTGACTGCAGACCCTGGACATTAACAGTAACAGATACACGGTGACATAGCGCCATCTAGCGATTCAGTGACTATACAGTGGTGTGAAAAAGTGCTTGCCCCTTTCCTGATTTTTTTTTTTTTTTT
>RJVU01042605.1:334840-346755 GCA_003731715.1 Anabarilius grahami | reverse complement strand
GGAACTATGTTTATATGTATGTTTTTCTTCCATGTTTTAATTTTAACAGTAAAGCTCCATTGGTCATCACTTTGTTTGTCAAAAAGTTTAATTTCATGATTAAAAGATAAATTAATGTTATCTGTTCATTTGATTGCCAGAAAAATTAAAATATGCAACAGAATTTCTGAAAAATAAACCAGTTTTATTGATTGCATTAAAGATGTTGCTATTGGGACCGTTTAAAAATGCCGTGTCTGTAATTAGACACACACACACACACACACACACACACACACGCATTTTCCCCCCAGCACTTTTGATGGAAAACACTTATTTAAAAATAAAAATACATTGTCGCCACCTGCTGGTTATAGTGGTAGAGTAGCATTTATTTGCGCAAATATTCAACACTTAGTTTCAATTTTGAATAAACGTTAAACGTGATAAAATAACTAGGTTTAACAATACATTGTGTCAAGGTAAAGTATGAAGTACTCACAAAATCTCCTGAAAAACAATGACTTTTCTTGTGAATGAATGACACAGAAAGCGCTTTCCCTTTAATCACAGCAGCAGTCAGTGCAGCACAAGATCAGTGATCAGCACACTTGTGAAAACACACATTTTATTCAATTAATCTAACTAAAGTGCACAATAATTATTTAAGAGGAACACTGATGTACGTCTTTATTTATTTGTTTTATTTATTTACATCTGAATAACTAAATCAATGCTATATGCCTGACTATTTAAGTGACTATATTCTGATTATAAACTAAGTATTACACTACTGATGCTCAGCACACCAGAAAATGACTCTCACCGGAAGATTCCAGCTGGCTTATATTATTGCTGAAGTTCTAAAGAACGCTCCATGCATATAGTCAATTGCTTTAACTAATGTCATCAAATGAAAGCTTTATTGATGCTAATTAAGTTACATTAAATAGTTTTGTTGGCTTGGTTTTCTAATATTGGTTCATTGAATAAATTACAAAATCAGAATTCAATAAAAAAAAGAGCAAAGCTGTTAATCACTCAGCATTATATACACATTTACTCTGTTATAGGCCATGAAATATCTGAATGACTCACCTGCATTGGAGTTTTGCATTGCTCGATGTGATATATATGTACAAAAGAGTATCTGTTCAGCTGTTTGCATAAGTGATCCAGTCAAAAGTTACAGCTGAATGTGATGGACCGAGTTTGTCAATGGAAAGTCAGCCACTGAAACAATTGAAGCTACAACCACAAGGAAACCCTCTGATTAAGAGTTGATGATGTCATCTTTACACTTCTGTGCTTCCATGGAAGTGAGTGACATGTTACTGTAAGCCTTCTCAAACTTTTTTGGTCATGCGCCCCTTTTAACATTTAAAAAATTCTGCCCCACCCCAATACAAACACACACACCTCTGACCACCAAATAATTTAATAATTTCACTAAAAATGATAAAAAATCAGAATTTTTTAATTGAAAAAATGTGCAATGAAAAACACCTGCATTAGTTTCACTTTGTAATGATCATTGAAAAACATAACAGTGAGAGAAAATAATAGATCAGAATTGTTAATTTAAATAAATAAAAAAAGTAAATATTTAAGTGATGCTTTCGATGAACAATATAGCCTATAACAGTGCCAATATACAACCTCCCTTGTCAGTGCTCAGCTGATTAATCGGCTGTCTGTGAACATGTCAAACTAGCGATCAAAGACTACAGATTTTAGGCTAGGATTATAGGAATCTTTTAGGATTTGCAAAATTTGTCTCAGACGACCAAATCATGGCCAAAATCGCACAGTGTGAACCAGCCTTTAGGCAAAGGAAATATATTTCCCTATATATGAACGATCAATATATTAAATGATATAAATAAATATATTTTCATGTATATTTTCAAATATATAACAATATGTTGAATAAGGAATTGCCGCTTTTCATATATTGAAAAATATGAAAATGTATTTACTAATATATCATAATGTATTTTTATATTCAATAACATTCAGTAATACATTTCATAGATGTATATGTGATCGGATATGGTACTGCATGTGCAAAGCTACAGTCACGTCTTAGCCAGCATATTTCTTAATCCTGCACAGTCATAGAGCTGAAGCAGAAGCTAAACCAAAAATAAGTACTTCTGCAAAAACTCATGTTTGTGGAAATGAAAGGCTATTAAGTAATATCAAATTTGCAATACACATGTCCAGGGATATAATCAGCACTTTTAGACATGTTGCTATATAAAATATCAGGAATAGGGACATTTTTTGCAACAAGCCCCAGTTAATGTCAAATGCTGTGCGTCATTTGAGAGTTTATAGACTAATAATAGAATTATTCAGTTTAAAGAAAACGATGTAAAGTAACACTTTAAGAAGACGCTTACAATTTACAGTTAAGTTAATTACTGAAGGTTTACAGATTTAAAAATGACTGATTGCTGGCAACAAAAGTGAGTACACCCTAAGTGATAACAGCTCTGTGTCTTTTAACCATGCAAAGCCACATGTGCTATTCATCAGGTTCATGTTTTTGTCTGCTTGACAGGACCATACAAATTTGCGTATCTTGTATTAGAGCAGTTAAAATTTGACAACCATCAATTGAATATAAAAGCACAAAAACTGCCAATCTAGGACAAATATCTATCATGGAAAACAATCTACAGTGGTCGCACCATATGATATGACTGAATCAAATTCAGTCAAAATTTACATTTTTTTTGAGGTCATACCACATGATATCAAAATGTAGATACTGTGACAAACCTGTTCGCTGCTTCCATGGGTCCTTCGCAAATTGGTATATGATGCAATGTCCTGTCTTTGAGTGGACTTCAACATGAAAGTCCCAAAGTGGCAGTTTTTGATGGTCGCACCACATGATATTTCACAAAATAGACATCACTGGACAGTTTGTTTGTATATTATGATGGAAATAAAAATACAAATGCTTTGCAGTTTTGTACAGGATTATAAAACTCGTTGGAAATCATGCCAAATAGTGCAGAAAATGAATTTGAATAAATTTAGAGTAATTTCAAAGACATTTCCAAAACAGAAGTTTACATTACATTTATGCATTTGGCAGACGCTTTTATCCAAAGCGACTTACGTTGCATTATCCTATACATTTGTATCCGAGTATGTGCAATCCCTGGGATCGAACTCATGACCTTGGCATTGCTAGTGCCATGCTCTAACCACTGAGCTACAGGAAAGCTGTTAGAAGTTATGGTTGGACGGTCGCACCACATGATATTTTGATACTTTATATAACAGAAAATCACAAATAACTAATGTTTTTTGAAAAGTTAAAGTGAGTACATGCACAGGAGAGGTACTACATATATATGGTATCTTTTTAGGCATTTAAACCAAATTTTAACTGAAACAAATGCAGTTAGACAGAAAATGTAGGTGTCACGTCATTGACACAAATATTAAAATTAAAGTCCCAGTGAACTGGAAGTTGCAAATGACTTTTCTCCAGTGTTGTGCCGTATTTCAAAGTGAAACGGAATATTGAATAGAGGGCAGGGCTTTCCTTCTCTCCATCTCTCGCTCATAGCCGTCAAACTGACGTCATCAGGGAAGGAATGCCATTCCAGACTGGAAGTAACTTTTCAGATTTTGATTAAAGATTACCGTGACAAACAATTTTTTTTTCTGTGAATTAACTTGCACGGATTAATTGTTCACCACAAGACTAGTAATATGCACTAACACAGTAAACAGGGTCAATTTTGATTTCATGACGACTTTAAAGGGAAAGACCGTGCTTAATGTTGAATTATGTCTGACATAACTGAAACAGCAGTGTTTCTGTTCTGTAGGTTTTAGTGGTTACCACCATTGTTTACCACAGTGGTTCTCTCAAACCTGTGCTGGAGGTCATCTAATGTTTTCTATCTTTAACACACTCTGAAAATGCACATTTTATATGTCTCTCTATATCTGACGCACTGAAGTGGGGTTTTGCAATCTCTAATGATGAGCTGATGAGTTGAATCAGGTCAGATAAATGAGGGAGACATAGAAAATATGCAGGGCTAGGGGTTTTCCAGGACAGGTTTGAGAAATACTGTTTTTGTGGTTAACTTGTGGTTAGGCCTGTAACTTGTGGTTAGGCCTGTGGGTGGCTGTATGAAATAAAACATTTGTAAGTTGCTCTCAATGAGCTGTAACTGTTTAAAAGCAGGTTATGAGTAATTTCTTAGGTTTTCATAAAGGTTGCATGACACAATACTTAATCAGACAATCACAACAGCTCACAACCTAAGCACAAGCACCTCTTCACTACAATGGTTAAAGGAACACTCCACTTTTTTTGAAAATAGGCTCATTTTCCAACTCCCCTAGAGTTAAACAGTTGAGTTTTATCATTTTCGAATCCATTCAGCCGATCTCTGGGTCTGGCGGTACCACTTTTAGCATAGCTTAGCATAGTTCATTGAATCTGATTAGACCGTTAGCATCTCGCTCAAAAATGACCAAAGAGTTTCGATACTTTTCCTATTCTTGCACTGTCAGAAAAAAAGTACAAAACTGTACCTTTTAGGGTACAAGTGGCCGTCACTGGGGTGGTACCCTCAAAGGTACAGTTTTGTACCTTTTAAAGCAAGGTACAAAATTATACCTTATAACTTTGTACCATTTAAGGAACAATTTTGTACCCCAAGGCATTCTGAAAAGAGAACAAAATTGTACCTTATTAAAAGGATTCCCAGGGTATACCCCAATGAAAGCAGTTTTGATTCTATGTGGGCGAAAAAAATATCTTAAACTGGCTTACAGACATGAAGATTTTACAGATGCAATTTTATTTATAAACTTTCTATTACAAAGTGAATTACTTGAAATGTATTGCATCATACCACAACAGCAGGTGCAAGAATAGACAAGTTCATAGCACATAAAAGCTCATCAGAGATATAAAACAGTTTTAAAACAGCAACCTCTTCAATAAAATTAACAGGAATACAAGAAATTGTCTTTAATGTAGAATCCTTACAAATCAAATCAGAAAAAATACAAGAACTGATATACAGCTAATTATTAGGCTATTTCATGTGCTGCACATTGAAGTTAATAGCAAAGGGCATTTTCAGCAAAGAATACCTGCTAATAAATAATTTGTCATCAACACTGTAGGTATCTAGTGCCTCACCTGGTGAAAGGACAGTCCATTCATTTTCATATTTCACACAGTATGAATAATAATGACGACAAAAAGATTCAGGTATTAACAGCTTGCCACACAATAACCAGTCTGTGTCCTTGTTAAGAATGTACTTAATCTGAAAAAATAACGGAACTTCTTCTGCATGGAGGTGACCCACAGTAAACACATCTTTAACACAATATTTGACATCATTAATCTCTACTTCTAATACTCGTTGAAGCTGTTTGCCTTCAAAATTGACATGGCTGTACTTCTTGTTCACACTTCTTGAATGCTGGAGAGCTGAAGGTAAAGACTGAAAGGGTGTGTTCACACAACATCCAGCAACTTTCTCATATTCCCCCAACATATTAACAGAAGACAATTCCCAACATTGTCTATGCTGATGTCGGTTACTTAAAGTGGATGAAATGTTAATGACATTTTTACAAGCGCTAGCGACCTGTTTGAAATATTGATGTTTGCCTTCAAACCTCAAACACCATAAAGAACGCAAAGGCCCATAGCATAGCATCAAATGAGAGTAATGGATTAAATAATGACATTTTGGCATAAGAACATCACCAAACTCTTCAACTGTACATGACAAAAACTCAGAAACTAAGAGGTGGGAAGCCATTCTTTTTTTACAACTGGTGCCATTATAATGTCAGAAATTTCACAACAAAGTAAGTAGACATGCCAATAGCTACAGCCCTCTGTGATTCTGTGTGCTACCAAAAAGGACAGTAGGCGAAATAAACACCATTTCTGTGTGGCAGACCCTACTACATTCAAGTTGTGTAGAAGTTTTTCAGAAAGAGGAACAGGCTTGTTTTTTTTATCATTCTGTCCAAAAGTAAGTTTCCTCAGCTCCTCGTTAAAGGAACTTTGCTGCCGTTCCATGAGTGCAGCAGGCGCAATAATATTACGCACCGCCTGTGACCCTGTTTGCACAGGAACCGTGCCTTGCAACCATGGAGACATTTGTGAGAGACGCTGCGTAATATCATTGCGCCTGCTGCACTCATGGTACGGCAGCAAAGTTCCTTGATTATTACGCCAGAATGAGAGTATAGATCCTAGCCATATCGGCCTAGAAAATCACAACTTTTCATTTTCCGTCGGTCTTAGTACACGATGTAATTACAAAAGAGTCAAGGTTTAAATGAGGAAAAATATCAACTCTTTGGTCATTTTTGAGCGGGATGCTAACGGTCTAATCAGATTCAATGAATTATGCTAAGCTATGCTAAAAGTGGTACCGCCAGACCCTGAGATCGGCCGAATGGATTAGAAAACGGTAAAACTCAACTGTTTAACTCTAAGGGAGTTAGACAATGAGACTATTTTCCAAAAAAGTGGAGTGTTCCTTTAACTATTAAACATTTGAAATCGTGACTATGAAATTATGACTATCATAATTATGATATTTCATTATAATGATGTAGAAATGGGCTTCCATAGAAATCACGCATTTGATAAAGTGCTTTATTTAGAGTGTGTGTGAGAAGGGTTCAAGACTCACACACTCCAGTGTTGTAGGTGGCAGTATGTACTATTTACGACTGTTTGTAAGCCGCCATTACACTAAATGGAGATTTCCAGTCCCCCGAGCTATTAAACCGAGTCGTCGCGATTGTTTACGCGCCCATAGATTTGTGCGATTATGTTAATGAGGTCAGCGACTGGAAACTGACTGGAGAAAGACTGGGACTTTACTGGTGAGACGCCAGAATAATCTACACTCGCCATGGCTGTGAAATCATGGACTCGCCAAGCGGAGGAGACGCTGATCGAGCTGTGGCAGGAGTCTGCGTGTCTGTACGATATCTCCTCCGCCGATTACCACAATCGGGAAGAGAAGGACCGACGATGGAAAGAGGTTGCCGATGCGCTTCAAATGCCTGGTAAGTTTTTAGTTTAGTGTGTGAGCGCGAGAGAGGCAGAGAAAGAGCGCGAGCGACTGTAAACATTGATTTAACGCGAGACATGAGAGCTAGATGCTACTGCTGTGCTGAACGAGTCCTTGTGCTGTGGGTTTTAACCGTGCACGAATCCAATCCGGAGATAGCTCGTTTAAACATGCCTTTAACCCAATGGCAGAGGTGAGCTAATAAAATATACTGGAAAGATTCAGTTTAGAAGTGTTTGTTTTTGTGTGTGTTGAGGGAGGGGCTACCAACTGTGTTTTACAGGGTTTCTAAAAAGTCTTAAATCACGCTTACACAAAATAAGGGCTTAAACTATAGTAGAAAGACTTATATTCATAAAATTAGGGCTTTAAATGTTGCATGCATTGCAAAAAGAAAGTATCTTTCTGTGTTTTTGTCCCGTTTTCCCAATACAAATATCAAAACATCTTTGATGCATTTACTTGAGATGCAAAATTAAGTCTTGAAAAAAATGTTTTTTTTCTGAGCCCCTTGGCAGATATTTGTTCTTGCTTTAAGCATAAACTCACTTTATTTTGATCAGTTTCACATAAAATAAGACTTTATATTCATTTTGTAATGAATATAAAGTTCTCCAGTAAATGCATCTTGATTTAATGATCTTTAAACATTTGAATTGGAAAACAACAAAAATACTGAAGAAGAACAATTTTTTTGCAGTGTGATAAGAAGATATTGTAAAATATATGTTTATATTCTAGTGGTTGAGAGCAGAGGTGATGATTGAATATAACTAATATACAACATAAAAAACAAAGATAGAAAACTTTATTACACCAGGACCTGGGACATAACACTACCTTTTTTTCTAAAATGAATTTATAATGGATATCTGTTGGAAGTTGTATTTTCAAAACTCTGAAGTGTTGATAATGCAACTCATTCTGTTTCTTTTCCAGAGCATATTGGCAAACATCCCTTTAATTTGTTCATTAATTTCTTTTACTTGGTCTTGAAAAAGAATTTTATTTCATAAAACTTGCAGAAAACCCATATTAGCTTTTTTTATATATATTTATTTATTTATTTATTGTGTGGCAAAAAGGTGTGCATGTGATAGTATATAAAAAGTGGTTTATACAACATTAGCTTGTTTAGTTGTAAAGCAGAAAATGAATAAATTAAGAAAAAAAACAAAGGCAACAGATCAAATGTAGAAAGGTTAAAGAATACAACAGATTTTACTGTCATTTATTTTTTTCTGTAGGACCTAAGTATAAAGGACTATGTAGGATTATGAAAATATAGTTGTGCTGTTTGACAGACATTCATGATGTGCGTTTTGAAGTTATAGTTCAGTTTGTTTATATACTATACCGTTATGCCAAACTGTTGTGAAATGGAAGTATGCTCATAATTGTAATGTAAGTTATGCAGTGGGAAAACAGTAAAGCACTCTGTTGGCACCTAATGCGATAAGAGGCTCAAATTAAATTCTAGTCCTTTTGAAGTTCAAGGCAAATTGGGTCATGAACTCTTCTCACTGTGGTTTGCTCTGTGGCGTCTGTCATTTTGAAATGTATCTTTTATCTTGCATACATGCACATATTCAACTAATCCACAACAAAATTATCACCTGCCTGGCCTGTGACTCTGTGAAATTTATGGGCATTTTCCCCAGCAGAATGTCGTTATGTAGGCTTGCTGCGATAGTCGGTGTATGCGGTTTCAGTTGCCCACCGTGGCACCGCCCCCACCATTGTTTAATTTTTTTTTTATCATTTAGTTGAGTTTGAAAACGGACACTGTGAGGATCTGACTGACAAGACGATGGCAGAAGATTTGTTTTGTTTTTTTGCTGTATTTTGGATTTAAACCCAGTGCTAATTGGGAACCTGATAAGGATTATTTGTGTTTTTCTAGTTGTGTTTTTCATTAAAAATAATAACTCGCCATTCAAGCAATTGCTGCACCCGAAATGCGTTATTTAGAAAGCGAAAGTAAAATGCGCACGACCTTTCATAACGGTGCGTGTCTACTGGCGTGGAATGTTTTCAGTTCATTCCTATAAAAACTCAACTTCCAGAGGAATTCATTGAAAACACTCTCTCTGCTCCACACCGCTATGAATGCCGTGCGCCCGTGCACATTTTACTTTTGCTTCGAATTAGCGATTTAAAAGTGAGGTGCAAAAGAGGGACCCCCAATCCCGGTGTTACCGGTGTTGTCACACGTTGATTAACCAGTGGGAAAATTTCCTCAATGTCACAACCCTACTGTCATGTTTTAACTCTCTTTTTATTTCCTGCCCTCAGCTGAGGCGGTGGCGACCAGAGTGGCCTCTCTGAGGACTCAATATGCTCGACTAAGGAAGCCAAAACCAAGTGGGAGTGAGAAAAAGCCCCTCACGCTGAGGCAGCGATGGCTCCTGAGGGCCCTGGACTTCCTAAAGCCGCACATTGTTCATCGGCGAAACGAGAACCATGTACGTGTACAAACACATTCAACACATAATGGAAATATTCAGCCGAAAATCCATTTTCCATTTCGCCTGTAACAGTTTTTGAGGGCAGAAATCACTCGTGACGTTTAATTATCTCTTCTCTGATGCGGTGTTATGACTGTCAGTAGCTACTTTTACATGGAAAATGTTTTTTTTAATCAGAATGAAATCATTCTGGGGTGCATTTTCCGTACAACGAAGTAACCCACTGCTTAACTACCAGAGTATGATGTCTCGTTGAAGAAATCAACTATCTAGTCATGACTGTTGAAGTCCCAAAACAGTATTGTTGCAAATTTGTCGTCTATGTGGACGCTAGCGCTGGGTTGACGATAACAATTTCTCGCTTTTAATTCAACTTTATTATTTTGAGGAACTGAGATCTTTTAGTCTATCACACTAAGCTTGAGAAATGAAACAAAGTCTCAATTTTCAAATTCTGTCTATTATCATGAAATTCAGACAATAAATGTGGTTTTGGCGCTTTTTAATGTGCTGTGACAGATCACTGTCATTTGTAAGCCTATAATTTATTACTACTAATTATAGCATGAGATAAACATGAATGAACTAGAGATGCACGAATAATCATTGAAAGATCGCAATCTTGTTTCAAGCACCCACGTGATCTTATTCCTAAATGAGAACGATTTGCTTGTCTATTAAACCTTTGACAAAACAACACCAGAAAATTAAAATCTGCTGCTGAGCCAGAGACAGCCGTTGTCATGTATAGGTATGAAACATCACAGAAGCACTCGGATAAAAGGTTATAGTTCAGATATAAACACTGATGTCTACAGTAGCGATCATAATAGAGTAAATCACCTTTTGAACTTATCTTGACGTTCCAAATAAAGATTGTATCAATTACATCGTTTCACCAGTAGGTGACTGTTAAAATATGTATTTCTGATTGAATCATTCATTTAAGAGATTCATTCAAAAATGCTGATTCATTTGTAATGAAACAAGTGAAGTCTTTATGGGCGAGTCATTGAATCATTCATTCAAACAGATTTTTTTTAGAAATAATTCAAACAAATTAGTTTAAATATACTGCAGCAATTAATATTTTGTCAGAACCTCTAGTAAATTACATGTTTTGTCACGTAACGTTACAGTTACCTCAGAAAAGCCATTTAATGACCATAAACTCAATGGTTAGCCAGAAAAATGAACTCTAGAGAGCAGCATTTTGATAAATAAATGTACTATATTACTTATATTTTTCTTTAAATAATGAAGAATATAATGGAATAAATTAATAATGCATATTTCAATTTTAAAAAAGTTCTTACGGTCACCATTTAAATGAATGAAACTGAATTACATCATTAAGAATATAATGATATTAAATGTGCATTTTGAATTTTGGTTTCTTGTTAAGTGAAAAACGTAATTTTCAATAAAAAATAAAAATTTTCTTAAACCTTTCTTCTTTCGCTCCTTTAGCTCGGTTTGCCATCCTCTGAAAAATTGGAGGAGTCTGTAGACGAGTCGGATGAGATGATGCAAGAGACGGACAAAGACATTGACAGTTTCGACTCCATCAGCGTGTGTCTCTCCCCGATGCCCGGCACACCAGACACAGGTATTCCCGAGGAAACGGCCTCGTATTCGCTCTCGCCCCGGAGCACGTCCGGCAAACGCAGACGCATCTCAGAATCAGACATCGAGCTTCAGAAGCTCGAGGTTTTGAAGCAGATGTCCGCCAAAGTCCTGGAGAACCCTCCTGCAGACGCCGCGGCCGTGTTCGCCAGCCAGGTGGCGATGGAGTACCGACTGCTGAGCGACCCGGCCGTCCAGATGCGCGTGCGGAGGAAGATCATGGCTCTGCTCTACGAGGCACAAGATTCAGAAAGACATTACCGGCAGTCAAAGAGACACAGCGAGAGGGAACTTAAAACCGAGGAGGACGTAACTTGGATTAACACTAATATATAAATGTTATCATGTTGTTGCAGTGTTTGTCTTGTTACTACCCTGATTGTTTTCTACGTTGTATTGAACTATTTTTCTTAGTGGAAGCTTTGAGATAATCTACATGTAAGATAATAAAATAGTTTCAGCTCATTTCATGTCTGTGTGTTTTATTTTATGTCGCTGTATAATAACTGGGATAATGTACAGTGAGAACCCTGACTGTACTTTACCACTTTGACAACACATGACATCTAATGCCTTTATTATGACTTGAGATACAGCTTCTCTCCAGCAGGGAGCAGCATATAACTGTACAGTTCAATTGCATTCACCAAACATGATAAAATGTACTGGAATAAAATCACTAAAATAAAACCATATATATATATATGGTATTATATTATTACATTAAATCTTTATACAATGACAT
>RJVU01042605.1:310824-333823 GCA_003731715.1 Anabarilius grahami | reverse complement strand
TTTCTTTTTTCTCTATAATTGCAACTAATGAGTCAGAAACCAATTTGGGACGATGAATGGCAGAAATAGTTCTACGAGGTTCTGTGGGCATAAATTACTGCATTTTATTTCCTCCGCTTTGTGAGGCGGGTAGAGAGATTTAATATTAGCAGAGTATTTCAATTATGCTATAATGCACATGATAATACAACTTTCATTAGATGTAGAAAAACAAACTCAAAGATCAAACGCGAGTGACTGGATTCAGCTGGCTCTGCAGGAACTCTGATAACACTAAACCTTGGCTTGTACTTTCTGTTATTATAACTCGGCCCTGTTTGAGCTCATGGAACAAGAGCAGAGGAAACAGACCTCCCTCACGTTCTCCATTTGACTTCTGACAGCAGAAAACAGTCTCTCTTTCCTCTCTGTTGGTGAAGCTGAGCTGATCACTGCTGCGTCCAGCAGGGCTTTGATTTCTTCACAACAGGCTTCGTATCCACAGCCATTTTCCTGCCTCACGTTATCAGTGGACAGAACGGCTTCATGCTAAACATAGTGTTTACATAGACTATATATATATATACCCCATATATGCTACAATACTATATAAATTGTGACAACTAGCCCCGGTGAAACACAATGTTAATGAATTCTGTAAAAATCCAGTTTAACATCACAGAGATTTGTGCATCTGACAGGAAGTTGATGTTTTGAGAGGAAGTTTGCTGCTCCTTCATGCCTGCAGCACAACAGACTCTCTCTCTCTCTCTCGTGATGTCTGCTTCCATTAGGATGGGGGATGATGGGAAGGCGGGGTGACCTAAATTCACACTCTTTCAGTGCTGTGCATCATTACCGTCACTGGGAAAGATGTGACTTCCTGTTTTCTCCTAATTGTTCATTCTGTTTTCTCTCACATCTGCTCATTACGGAGCATCATTGAGCTCTCACCGCGCTCTTTTATAATGCTAGTCATTTACTGTTTCTCTGATTGGGATATTTTTCCTCTTTCATCTCCGAGTTCTTCTGCCTCTCATCCACTGTCTTTATCTTCATTTCTCTCTCAGTCCCTCACCCGTGTGATCTTCACCTCTTTTGGTTATCATTGGTTCACTCTTCTTTCTGATGTTTCCTCACTGCAGCAAATAAAAAATTAACTAATAATAATTATTATATTATATTTTTCTTTATTAATTTTTTATTTATAAATAAATAGGTAAATATTAGGGCTGCACGTTTAATCGGACGATTAGAAAAAAAACATTGAAATCACACGATTTGGCTTAGTGCGATTATGAAATCGCAAAGCAGCGATTATTTTTTTTATGCGCAGTAGGGATGGGCGATACCACTTATTTTGTTTTCGATACGATACCGATACTTTCAAGGCCAAAATCGCCGATATCGATACCGATACGATACCTCTAATCTGAATTTAAGTTATTAAATTATTGAATTACTATGAGTAAAATGGGTAATGATACTCACTTAACATTATATTTGAAAGGTGTTTTAACATTCAATACGCCTTAATTGCAATTTATTAGATTATATTATTGTTTACACATGGTTAAAATGTTTATTTGTAGTGTTAACCATGGAAATCTACAAAACTATGGTCACTGTAGTAATGGTTCAGTTTCATAAGAGACTGCCAGTGACAGGCTGTTGCACCCATAAAATGCAAACTTTGTATTCTGACAGTGTAGTTACAGAACAAAACATCAATACGAACTTTTAATGTTCAATTTAAATAAATGTAATTGCAAAAACTATGTAGGCTACTATTTCATTTTGTTTGTTGTGAAATAACTCAAACATATTATGTTGTTCTGACTTCTAGCATTGTTCAGGGCTGCGTTTCCCAAAAGCATCAATGATTTTTTACAATATTAAACGCATGCAGCTGTTTGAATGTAGTGTCGGCAGAGAGCGAACGCTTTCTGTGATTGATTGGTTCTGACTTGCAGCATTTGCGTGTGTTCAGATGAGCAGGAAAATACTTCTACTACACAATTATTCGCTAACATAGGTTATTTGTCCAATTCAATGCATATTGCATGCATTAAATTTATTGTTAAACAAAATCACTGGTAAAAAAAACACACCTTAGTATCCATATTTTTATTTGAGTATCGATACTTTCGATACTCAACGTCAGTATCGATATATCGATATGCCCATCACTAATGCGCGGCTTATCAATGAACTATGGCTCCAAATGCTAATCCATCTGAAAGCACTGAGAGTTTGAATCGCTTATAATGTGTTTGAAAAAACAACACGTGTCAAACATCTTTCCAGACATGAGAAACATTTATTAACATCTTGTCCAACAAAAGACAACATTTAATAACATGTTTTTACTCCAAACTCACTTCATAACGACAGTTGAGCGTCCTTCTGTGAGATGATGTGGCTTCTTACACAGAATAAAGCAGTTGTGTGTTTATTATCAAAACGTTTCAATCATGTTTAATCACCCAGACAGAAACATAGTGTGGCCCAGATCCGGCCCACATCTGGTACATGTGGATTACACCCGGGCCAGATGTGGGCCAGATCAGGGCCAACACTATGTTGCTGTCAGGGCAATCAAAACATTCAAATTTCTTCTGTTTATTCAGCTACAGCGATAGTATGGGATTTCCTGGAATGACGCGTGTTCTACTTCGGCAGCAGGGCATATTTGCAGTTTCTGCACAAGAGCGCCCTCTGGCTTTCAGATGGAGAAGCATTTACTACTGATCACAGACCCGTACAGCTCTGACAAGCTGCGCATAAAATAATCACAGCTTTTGCCAAATCACGTGAAATAAAATTGCGATAAATCGTGCAGCCCTAATTTTCATAATCATAACTTTCTCGCTACAGTCCAAAAACTGTGAGACTCTGCTTGTTGTCCACCACTCTACATGATCTCATTTCATTATCTAGAGAGAAGGACAGTTGACGGGTAAGAAACTCAAGGTGGTCAATATTCCATATCCCAAGACACCTTTGACGCAAGCAGCGGAAGCAGAAGTGTGTATTACAATGAGGGCAGACAATTTTGGGACAGCCTCTTCCACTGTGTGTAAGCAGGGCCTTGCAACCTGGACAGGCCCTGAAGTATGGGCATCCTCTCACCGAGCTTTGTGGGTCATTGATTCTTGTGTCGCTGAGGAGGGCAGCACGGAGCGCACAGTTCGGCAGCATGCAGGATTTGGTGGTCGGAGCGTCCCGTGGCCATTCTCTTTGACATGCCAAGCAGAACTGAAACACGCACCGATTCGATCTAGAGCAAGACCTGCAGACCGCACACTGACCATCCAGAATGCCGATATCAGACTGCTGACAAATGGGACACTGGGAAAGGGGGAAAGAATTTGTGGGATTTGGTCACACAATACAATAAAGAGGGGCTCTACTTAACAAATTCCATTCACATGCTTTTCTACTTTTAAAAAATCCGGCTAAAGATTTAAAGGATTAGTCCACTTTTAAATAAACCTTTCCTGATAATTTACTCACCCCCATGTCATCCAAGATGTCCATGTCTTTCTTTCTTCAGTCGAAAAGAAATTAAAGTTTTTGATGAAAACATTCCAGGATTTTTTCCATATAGTGGACTTCAATGGGCACCAAACAGTTGAAGGTCAAAATTAGTTTCACTGCAGCTTCAAATTGTTCAACACGATCCCAGATGAGAAATAAGGGTCTTATCTAGTGAAACCATCGCTCATTTTCTGAAAAAAATTGAAAATTATATAAGTTTTAACCTTAAATGCTCATCTTGAACTAGCTCTCTTCTTCTTCTTCTCTATTAGAATTCCAGCAGTGTAGACGCTGCTAAGCGTAATACTGCCCTCCACAGGTCAAAGTTTGAACTAATTTTTATATGCAATATGCTAGTGCAATAGTATTTAACAATTAGTTCAAACTTTGGCCTGTGGAGGGCAGTAATACACTTAGCAGTGTCTACACTGCTGGAATTCTAATAGAGGAGAAGAAGAAGAGAGCTAGTTCAAGATGAGCATTTAAGGTTAAAACTTATAATATAATATAATTTTCAAATTTTTTCAGAAAATGAGCGATGGTTTCACTAGATAAGACCCTTATTTCTCATCTGGGATCGTGTAGAACAATTTGAAGCTGCAGTGAAACTAATTTTGACCTTCAACTGTTTGGTGCCCATTGAAGTCCACTATAAGGAGAAAAATCCTGGAATGTTTTCATCAAAAACTTTAATTTCTTTTCGACTGAAGAAAGAAAGACACGGACATCTTGGATGACATGGGGGTGAGTAAATTATCAGGAAAAGTTTATTTAAAAGTGGACTAATCCTTTAAGTGAACATTTCCACAACATTTCCAACTTCTATAAACTTTTTTTTTTTTTTTTAAACTTTATAATTTGACCTATAAATCAAGAGGCAGTTAAGATTTTATCATTAAAGTAATTTTGATGAACAAACTGTACAAATCTACCTGACTATTTGGGGCTCTAAGGAGACACCAGATAATAAAAATAAATGATATATGTATACACACACACTTGCACAACAAGGATGGAAATATTTCGCCTAATTGATGTAATTGAAGGTGCAATTACATTCTGAGGGGTTAAAAAAAGTATGTTTTCCCTCAGTGTACCTAAAGAGTAAAAGGAATAGTATTTTGCTTCAAAAGTACTTCAAGTACAATTTTCCTTAAATAATGTAGTAGCCTAATTCAGTTCAGTATTAGAGTACAATGAGTCACGAAGCATTACCCCTCACACAGTTACAGCATAAGCTTATTCATTCAACTACAAAATCAAAACTACAAAACATGTATCAGGGCTAGTCTAACTAGTATACTTAGGGGTACATTTTCTCAATGTTCACATCTAAAATAGAACTAAAATGATAGCTAGCTATATCTCAATGATCCTAAAAGTTTTAACCCAGGAAGTCTCCTCTAGACACTTATCAGTGGAAAACTGCATCACAGTTAATCAAACCCCTTGACATAGTTTGCTAAATGAAGTCTAAGAGCTTAATTCCCCTCCTATACTACTCTGTCAGAACAAGTGCCTAAAAATAGCGTGTGTGAAATGTCTGATGTCACGATAGAGCTCTCGCGCGGTCAGTCTACCTTTGGAGCGTTCATGGCTCAAATCCTCCTGGACCACATTCACAGATGACAAACCTGAGAGACAGAGACAGAGAGAGAGATTTGATTTAACAAAGAAACATCAAACCATTATCACAAAAACAATCAACACAACAAAAGATAAAAAATGAACCCCCCCTCAAACACAGTACAAAAAACCTCATTAAAACACCACTGCAATACAAAGGTATAATATTTAAACTCAACCGAGATCCTAGACCTAATAAATGCCTTAAACAACAGTACACAATCCTGGCCATGTATACTTTTAATCCTGTTTTTCCTTGAGATATATATGGCCATTTTTGCCTGGCCGACCATAAAATTAATCAACTGCCATTTAAATCTTTGATTGCGGGTATATCCTGCCCCATAAACTAAAGCCTTAGGGGTAAAACTTTCCTTAAAGCCTACAATTGTTTTAACAACACAAAAAGAGGTACCACGAATGATCCACATTATAAAAATGTAGAATCTAGAACACCAGAAGAACATCTAAGGTGTAAAATAACATGCACTTCAAACATAAATGTTTTTGCCAACAAGAAAAGATTATTTCTTGCTACAAGTGTGAATTCGAGAAGTCCTGAGTTATATTCAGGGATTCTTACCACAGGATGTATGAGAAGAGCAAATAAATATAAGTAAAATGTAGATCTATGTAGACCGGTGACCCAGTGTTCTGTCCTCTTCTTTGTGCGTAGAGACACAAAAAGTTTCTGTTTATTTCCTGTAAACTTAAACAGATTGAAGGGGAATTCCAATAGTTCTGCTTCTTTCACTTTCAGTTTTTATACAGAAAATAAAATAGATAGGCCTACCAAAGATTTCCTGTTGACAGTTTTCCAAAAAATTCACTTTCATCTGAGAAAGGATTACTGTTTGTGTTGTTTGTTTGGCTGTCTTCTTCTTTAAAAATACTATTAATTTAACAGATGCCAAGGATTACACGGATGTTTTGTGATTCGGGTTCATATGGCGACATCTGCTGGCCAGAAGTTCTTTGACTACAAGTTCTGGCCACTCATGAATGGTGTTATTGTGTATCTGTTTTACTGCACCTAATCTTCTTTACCATAATCGAAATATGTTTTGTGGTACTTTTCCCTCGTCTAAAAATGTCTAGATTCACTGCAGCTTTTACAATCAATCTGCAATATACTCTTGTTGCTGATACAAATAATGAAATTAAATTACATGCAGAAGGTTACAGTCATTTGAAATGTTTTTTTTTTCATTCATGAATATGAAGCAATGCAACTAACTCCGTAGGTCACATGACAGTGACAACATGGTAAATACTATACACATAAAGTACTATACACATTCATACTATATATAGAACATACTTTTTAATGGTTGAGAAGGAAGTTTAAAACCAAATGTAGTAGGCCTACCTGCTATACAGTGTGCGGTTTTGAACACAGCCACTGTCCTTATGATTGAGTCATTGAATTATTCGCTCAACTGATTTGTTCAAAACACTGAATCATTCAGTAACAGGGCTACTGTGTTTTGGTTGGAGATGCAATATTATTCATTTCTGCTTAACCTTATTTCAGTACTTTCAATGTTGTTACAAGAGGATGAAGGCTTTTCTGAAATCATATATATATATATATACACACACACACAAACATTTTATTATATATATACATATATACATGCGTATATATATATATATATATATTATTATACAATATATTAATAATATATATAGTCACATTACAATGATGATGATGCTGATCTAGTTGCAGCTAAAACATTTATTAAATCAATCAAAAGAACAGAATCTAAAACAAAAATAAAACTAAACAGTGTGCATATACACATCCAAGTCAAGACAATGAACTGAAATACACAAGATAATGAACTCAATACAAAACAGATGTGCACTAATCAATCAAACAATGAATTACCATGACAACCAAACAAAACAGGAAGAAAACACAGTCCTTGAAAATAAAACCATAACTGACATAACATGACAATATATTACTTAAAAAATATTTTGATTGATTGATTAATATGATATTTATTATTTTATTTGTGTAAAATATTTAAGATTAATTTAAAAATGTGGTGAAGGAACAAATAGAAGATGCCTTGCAAATGCAAAAAAACAACAACAACAACAAAATAAACGAAATATATATATTTTTTGGTACAAGCATTTTTAATAAAAAACAACGCAAAATACTGTTGCATGATAAGAAATGTTTGTTTTGGACCCTGGATATATCCAGATATAACGGGTGTTTGTTTGTGCATCTACATCATCATAATGACAGTAAGTGAACTGCAGATTCTTGTCTAATTCTCACACAGTCCTGTGAGTGAAATGGAGAAGGTTGGAACAGGACATTTGTGTGAGTGAGTCAGCGGCCTGCTGGTCATTAAGAGCCATTAAACCTCCTCCTCCAGCAGATCCAGGCCTGCAGGCATGACCCGCGGCTGCTCGCGGCAGATAGAGCCCCCCCGGGACCCGCGGCTACTGATGGGGACCTCAATGAAAGCTAATCCAGGATAAGCCTCGGGAACCCAAACCTCACCGATGTCAACATCTTCATCAGCCTGACCTGCTGTTATCAGCCTGCTTCACTTACATTCATTATACGGCTGCTTTGTTAAATCCAGCACTGAGAGGCACCATAGTAAAACTGTGGTGTTATTATGGTAACCCTCATAAAGAAAGCACAACAATGCCAAGCTTCTCACATCATTTGGATTTAAAAATAGAGGATTCTGGTGGAAACAATGTGCAATCAAAGGGATTTTCGTATTCTCTTCTATTTTCAGACTCAAAAAACAAGCAGAATTACCGTTAATATGTTAATGTGACCACATTACCATGGTAATGTATTTTGAATCAGTAATACTATGTTTTTGGGCATGTGCTATAATAAAACCATGGGTTTTGGACATATACAGTATCTTAATACCATGTTTTTTATATGCATCATGGTAATACTATGTTTTTTGTACATGCATTATAGTAATACCATGTTTTTGTACATGCACTATAATAATACCATGTTTTTTGGACATGCATCATAGTAATACTTTTTTTCCCTTTTTTTGTTTTTTGACATGCATCATAGCAATACCATGTTTTTGTTCATGCATCATAGTAATACCATGTTTTTTGGACATGCATCATAGTAATACCGTGTTTTTTGGACATGCATCATAGCAATACTATGTTTTTGTTCATGCATCATAGTAATACCATGTTTTTTGGACATGCATCATAGCAATACCGTGTTTTTTGGACATGCATCATTGTAATACCGTGTTTTTTGGACATGCATCATAGCAATACCGTGTTTTTGGACATGCATCATAGTAATACCGTGTTTTTGTTCATGCATCATAGTAATACCATGTTTTTTGGACATGCATCATAGTAATACCATGTTTTTTGGACATGCATCATAGTAATACCATGTTTTTTGGACATGCATAATAGCAATACAATGTTTTTGTTCATGCATCATAGTAATACCATGTTTTTTGGACATGCATCATAGTAATACCATGTTTTTTGGACATGCATCATAGCAATACCATGTTTTTGTTCATGCATAATAGCAATACCATGTTTTTGTTCATGCATCATAGTAATACCATGTTTTTTGGACATGCACCATAGCAATACCATGTTTTTGTTCATGCATCATAGTAATACCATGTTTTTTTGGACATGGATCATAGTAATACCATGTTTTTGTTCATGCATCATAGTAATACCATGTTTTTTGGACATGCATCATAGTAATACCATGTTTTTTGGACATGCATCATAGTAATACCATGTTTTTGTACATGCATTATAGTAATAACATAATTTTTGTTCATGCATAATAGTAATACCATGTTTTTGTTCATGCATCATAGTAATACCATGTTTTTGGACAGATATGCAGTATCTTAATACCATGTTTTTATATGCATACATTATGTTAATACCATGTTTTTTGTACATGCATCATAGTAATATCATGGGTTTTGGACAGCTACCATATTTTTTATTAATTTATCATGGATCATGATTCATGGTAATACTATGGTATATCCCACAATGCCATGCTATTATCATTACTGTGCAATTTGGATGGTATAGGTGGAAAGAGAGAGAGAGACTGTGCGTGGCTGAGAGAGAGAGAGCGAGAGAAAGAGAGAGAGCGAGCGCGAGAGGATCCCAGCGGCTCTCCGGCTACAGACACGCGTCACAGACACATCGGTCGCTCTTTACGGTGAATCGCGCGACACAGGCCTGAATCCTCCACCGTAAACCGACACACACAGAGGACCGTTATAAGAGGCACATGAGCAGCCAAACCTTTTCAGAGGAAACGAACGAGTGGCTAATGACAGCGACCGGGAAGAACACGAGGAAAATCCAGGAATAACGCGCGACTCCGGAGCGACATTATATTCATCCCGAGGTAACGTGTGATCCTTTCATATGTGTGGATATGTGATTGTCAGTGTTCATTGACGGGCGGGTTTTAATGCATTTGCTTGCGTTGCTTTCTTCTCTTTAAAAGATCATATAGTGATATAATAATACAGTATATAATGTCTAAGCAATAATAGGGTGTCGTTGGAGAGAGAAACAGACATGACACCCGATGTAAACCCGTCGGGCGGCCGCACAGGTGCTGCTCGGGCATCTCGTGGATTTAACGGGATTTTAAACAGCTTAGTATATCCTTATACTCGATTACACCGCGTAGTAGGTTAAAAATAATGTGGATAAATAATACTTTGAAAGGTTTATGCGTCCCTGATCGACAGCGCTGTTGAAATAACAGGGATGATGCTGGTCTTAAAGGGACAGTTCACTTAAAATAAAAATAATGGCATTATTTACCCACCCTCATGACGTTACAAACCCCTTTGAGTTTTCTTTCTTCTGTGTAACACAAAAGCAGAAAATTGACTGAACGTCATGGACGGTTTGTTCCGTATAATGCAAGTGGATGGGGACTGGATCTGTCAAGGGCAAAAAGGACGAAAAAACAACAGTAAAGTAGCCTCTATATGTGTGTTTAAATCTCCCTATGCCGTACTATAGCTTTGTGTGAGCATCCTGCCATAATACTCAAATGTTTCCGCATAAATGACATTTTTCATTTTGGGTGTACTGTTCCTTTAATGTGTGTGCCCTAGGGATTTTGGGGTCAGATATGTTTCCAAATAGCTGATGGGTAACACAAGAACTCCCTAGAGAGGGATATTGGCATAATTAGATAGTTGTGGTGGTGACGGTACAAGCTCTTGATCTGGACATTTAAAAGTGTTTTGACATTTTGTGCATCATTGTTGAGGGCAGAAATGCTTAAGAGAGAATTTAGACGTGTGCTGTATTGAGTGTTGTGTTTTTATCACTACATGAGTGACAAAGAGGCATCTTACAATCACGTTTAGTTCTAATAAAAGTGCACTGAACATCAAATCAATAACCGCTCTGCGAAGCTTCCTGAACAGCATAAAAATGCTGATTTTCAAAGACACGATTATGATATTACAGGCTCTGGTAATGTTGTTTCAGAATGACAAATGGAACTGCATTCTTGATGAGGCTGTGACATCATAATGGGGCTGTATGGTGTCCGTGGTAACCGCGGAACTCTAGAATCGTTTATGTCCTTGGTAACGTTCCGTCGATTCAGTTAATCAATGCTTCCTCACGGACTCTCACGTGCACTTTTAAAAGCATTAGGTCACGTTTGCGGGGTTGAAAGCTTTAGGGGTCAAAGCGAGGTTGGGTTTTCTTGACCTTTGTGTGCACGCGTTGGCAAATACATAGAAAGACCAGCCATCGCAAGTTCATTAAACTGGCCTGAAGGGCAGTCGTTAGCCATCAGTATTCACACATCAGCACCTGTCAACACACACTTCACGCTCTTCTACCAATGCAGAGTGTACATCATAAGGACATTTGGTCACATTTTGATCATTTTGAAATTAGAATTTTTCATGTCCAGTGATGTCCAGCCTAGGAAAATTGACATCTTCACCCTTAAATGTTATTAAATATGTTGTAAGAATATTGCAGTCAGTTGTTTTATTTGTGATAGTAATGCAGTGAATCATGCCAAATTGTGCCGACATCATTTTTGCCTCAGCTGTCATTACAAAGAAATTATGAACACATGCAAAAACTAGAGAGAACCGATCAAATATTAATAACTGATTATGATGAAGTCAATATATTTTTTCTGTGTATTTTTTAAAATATTTTGCATAGTAAAATTAAACTGTCAAAATATGAGGCAAATATTATATTTTTTAAAATATTTTATATATGTTTGCCTTTTTTGCCAAATAATTTTGTCAGATAAATACATTAACAAAGTTTAGTTTTGTTCTTCCCTCATATATAAAATATTTTAAAAATATATAATATTTTGACAGTTTAATTGAACTTGTAGGGCCATTAAAGGTGGTACAGAGGATCTTTTCGTCGACTGAGTTTTTGAAATGAGCGCATGCGTAAGAACAACCCCCCACCTTCACAGCTCTTTTCAAGGGAACGCCTCCCAAAACCCGTGCATGAGGATTGGAACATTCGCTGTGTTATTAAGCCGGGCANTGAGGCAAATATTATATTTTTTAAAATATTTTATATATGTTTGCCTTTTTTGCCAAATAATTTTGTCAGATAAATACATTAACAAAGTTTAGTTTTGTTCTTCCCTCATATATAAAATATTTTAAAAATATATAATATTTTGACAGTTTAATTGAACTTGTAGGGCCATTAAAGGTGGTACAGAGGATCTTTTCGTCGACTGAGTTTTTGAAATGAGCGCACGCATAAGAACAACCCCCCTCCTTCACAGCTCTTTTCAAGGGAACGCCTCCCAAAACCCGTGCACGAGGATTGGAACATTCGCTGTGTTGTTAAGCCGGGCACACATTTAACGACTAGCTAAATCATTTTGACTGTGCTCAACATACAGCGATAGTTTCCTGCTCCTGAAGCAGATTTATATACTTTCACATAGAATTTTAACACCGACTGTAATCGCAGACTGAACGCGTTTGAGCGCGATCAGTCATAAGTATCAATTTACATTCATAATCGGCCTTACAATTGTTAAGTGATTCATTATGTCGGACTCACCGCAGGTAACTCATAATCTGCAGTTGTTACTCCTGTCTCCTGACAAAAACATTGCATGCGGCGCCTGTGGAGTGTGGAAAGTTACTGGAGCGCGCAGCTGCGCGTCTCTCACAAGAAACGTCATGACAGTGATTGACAAGCCAGTAAACATCGCGATCATCGCGTAAACGATTGGCTGATGTTTTTAAGGCCCTACCTCGTGCACAGATGATGTATATTAATATTATTCCTTTCAGTGCACCTAATAAATAGTCTTTTATCAGTTAGTAAAGACAGTTTCAAGTAATATTGCAAAAATGTATAAAACAAAACATCCTCTTTAGCACCTTTAATATCACTTTTGCCCACTACATATATTATATTATATTATATTATGATACAAGATATTATATTACATTATGCATATTTCATATTTATTAATATTTATATATATGGAATATTCACAATATATTCACAATGATTTTGCTTGCAATAGAAAATTAAGCAAAATTCTGAATATTGAAATGATTGTAATGCATTTATTTTACCATTAAGTTTCCAAGCGTGACATATAGATATATGTATATGTTTTAATAAAAATATAAGCTAGATAAAAATATTTCTTTTTTATTGCTGTTATATTTGTTGAGTTAAACTAAATAAAAATTATTTAATATCATTCAAAAAAACTATTATTTGATCAATTTAACTAGATTTTTACTGTATTTGACTTGCATTGAACATTGACTAGTAGCTGCTAATCAACCATTGAGCTTTTTTTGTATTGTCAAAAGAGCAAATATAACTTTTTTCAGCTGTATTTCCCAGCCCTACTGTACATATTTGCTAAACCACAGTGAACACTCCTAGAGAGAGAGAGAGAGCAGAGGTTTGTAGGTTCAGAGACGATCCGTGTAATTCCCGACTAGTTGGCTAATCTTATTTTAGGCCTGAAGCCACGAGCGAGTCTCTCAGGAATGTCGTGTGTCGCCGGCGTCAGACTCGCGGTCCCCTCGCCTTTTGGCTTGAATCTTTAAAGTGCAGGAGGAGGCGGAGCATCACGTGTGTCGGTGAAAGAATGCTGTCGGGTGAACGACCACAAATCATCAGCAAAACATTCAGATGCAGATCTGAAACAGGCTGTTCTACTGATCGAACTGAGATTTCATCAGTTTTAGACCTGAATATTATGATCCATAGTGAGAAAAACATACATAAGAGCACATGCCACACACCTTTCTTTCATAAGTCTCAATAAATCTCACATAATGCTTTCACTGAAGTGTTTGTTTGTCCTTAATGTCAGTCGCAGAATAAATTAATCTATATATAAATCAATCTCTCCCTATAAATATAAATAGCTGTTCTCTCTAGCCTGTTTCAGCCGGGCTCGGCTGCTGGACTCAGATCTGTGTTCTGCATCACACTGAGCAACAGTAGCAGTGGTTGCTAGGGCATTGCTCTCCGGTTGCTAAGGTGTTCAGAGTATTTTAAGAATGTTGCTTTGGAGTTAATAAGATCATCTGGGTGGTTGCTAGGCTGTTTTGGATGGTTGCTAGGTAATTGCTTATGCAGTTGCTAAGGTTTTCCTCCGGGTGGTTGCTAGGGTATTGCTATGCAGTTGCTAAGGTGTTCAGAGTGTTTTAGGCATGTTGCTATGAAGTTAATTAGGTTGTCTGGGTGGTTGCTAGGCTGTTTTAGGTGGTTGCTAGGGTATTGCTAATGCAGTTTTCCCCGGGCAGTTTTCCCCGGGCACCGCAGCAATGGCTGCCCACTGCTCCGGGTGTGTGTTCACGGTGTGTGTGTTCACTGCTGTGTGTGCGCACTTGGATGGGTTAAATGCAGAGCACAAATTCCGAGTATGGGTCACCATACTTGGCCACATGTCACTTCACTTCACTTCAGTTGCTAAGATGTTCAGAGTGTTTAAGCATGTTACTATGAAGTTAATAAGATCATCTGGGTGGTTGCTAGGGTGTTTTAGGTGGTTACTAGGGCATTGCTAATGCAGTTGCTAAGATGTTCATATTGCAATTAAGTTAATTAGATTGTCTGGGTGGTTGCTAGGCTGTTTTAGGTGGTTGCTAGGGTATTGCTAATGCAGTTGCTAAGATGTTCAGAGTGTTTTAAACATGTTGCAATGAAGTTAATTCAATTGTTTGGGTGGTTGCTAGGCTGTTTTGGGTGGTTGCTAGGGCATTGCTAATGCAGTTGCGAAGGTCTTCGTCCGGGTGGTTGCTAGGGTATTGCTATGCAGTTGTTAAGGTGTTGAGAGTGTTTTAAGAATGTTGCTTTGGAGTTAATAAGATCATGTGGGTGGTTGCTAGGCTGTTTTGGATGGTTGCTAGGGAATTGCTGATGCAGTTGCTAAGGTCTTCCTCCGGGTGGTTGCTAGGGTATTGCTATGCAGTTGCTCAGGTGTTCAGAGTGTTTTAAGCATGTTGCTTTGGAGTTAATAAGATCATCTGGGTGGTTGCTAGGCTGTATTGGATGGTTGCTAGGGAATTGCTGATGCAGTTGCTAAGGTCTTCCTCCATGTGGTTGCCAGGGCATTGCTAATGCAGTTGCTATGGTTTTCCTCCGGGTGGTTGCTAGGGTATTGCTAAGCAGTTGCTAAGATGTTCAGAGTGTTTAAGCATGTTACTATGAAGTTAATAAGATCATCTGGGTGGTTGCTAGGGTGTTTTAGGTGGTTCTAGGGCATTGCTAATGCAGTTGCTATGATGTTCACATTGCAATGAAGGTAATTAGTTTGTTTGGGTGGTTGCTAGGCTGTTTTGGGTGGTTGCTAGGGCATTGCTAATACAATTGCTAAGGTGTTCAGAGTGTTTAAGAATGTTGCGTTGGAGTTAATAAGATCATCTGGGTGGTTTCTAGGCTGTTTTGGATGGTTGCTAGGGCATTGCTAATGCAGTTGCTAAGGTCTTTCTTCTAGGTGGTTGCCAGGGTGTTCAGAGTGGTTGCTAGGGCACTGCTAATGCAGTTGCTAAGATGTTCAGAGTGTTTTAAGCGTGTTGCTATGAAGTTAATAAGATCATCTGGGTGGTTGCTAGGGTGTTTTAGGTGGTTGCTAGGGCATTGCTAATGCAGTTGGTAAGGTCTTTCTTCCAGGTGGTTGCCAGGGTGTTCAGAGTGGTTGCTAGGGCACTGCTAATGCAGTTGCTAAGATGTTCAGAGTGTTTTAAGCGCGTTGCTATGAAGTTAATAAGATCATCTGGGTGGTTGCTAGGGTGTTTTAGGTGGTTGCTAGGGCATTGCTAATGCAGTTGGTAAGGTCTTTCTTCCAGGTGGTTGCCAGGGTGTTCATAGTGGTTGCTAGGGCATTGCTAATGCAGTTGCTAAGATGTTCAGAGTGTTTTAAACATGTTGCTATGAAGTTAATTAGATTGTCTGAGTAGTTGCTAGGCTGTTTTGGGTGGTTGCTAGGGCATTGCTAATGCAGTTGCTAAGATGTTGAGAGTGTTTTAAGCATGTTGCTATGAAGTTAATTAGATTGTCTGAGTAGTTGCTAGGCTGTTTTGGGTGGTTGCTAGGGCATTACTAATGCAGTTGCTAAGATGTTGAGAGTGTTTTAAGCATGTTGCTATGAAGTTAATTAGATTGTCTGGGTGGTTGCTAGGCAGTTTTAGGTGGTTGCTAGGGCATTGCTAATGCAGTTGCTAAGGTCTTCCTCCAGATGGTTGCTAGGGTATTGCTATGCAGTTGCTAAGGTGTTCAGAGTGTTTAAGCATGTTACTATGAAGTTAATAAGATCATCTGGGTAGTTGCTAGGGTGTTTTAGGTGGTTGCTAGGGCATTGCTAATGCAGTTGGTAAGGTCTTTCTTCAAGGTGGTTGCAAGGGTGTTCAGAGTGGTTGCTAGGGCACTGCTAATGCAGTTGCTAAGATGTTCAGAGTGTTTTAAGCGTGTTGCTATGAAGTTAATAAGATCATCTGGGTGGCTGCTAGGGTGTTTTAGGTGGTTGCTAGGGCATTGCTAATGCAGTTGGTAAGGTCTTTCTTCCAGGTGGTTACCAGGGTGTTCAGAGTGGTTGCTAGGGCACTGCTAATGCAGTTGCTAAGGTCTTCCTCCAGATGGTTGCTAGGGTATTGCTATGTAGTTGCTAAGGTGTTCAGAGTGTTTAAGCATGTTACTATGAAGTTAATAAGATCATCTGGGTGGTTGCTAGGGTGTTTTAGGTGGTTGCTAGGGCTTTGCTAATGCAGTTGGTAAGGTCTTTCTTCCAGGTGGTTGCCAGGGTGTTCAGAGTGGTTGCTAGGGCATTGCTAATGCAGTTGCTAAGATGTTCAGAGTGTTTTAAGCATGTTGCTATGAAGTTAATTAGATTGTCTGGGTGGTTGCTAGGCAGTTTTAGGTGGTTGCTAGGGCATTGCTAATGCAGTTGCTAAGGTCTTCCTCCAGATGGTTGCTAGGGTATTGCTATGCAGTTGCTAAGGTGTTCAGAGTGTTTTAAACATGTTGCAATGAAGTGAATTAGATTGTCTGGGTAGTTGCTAGGCTGTTTTGGGTGGTTGCTAGGGCATTGCTAATGCAGTTGCTAAGGTGTTCAGAATCTGTTGCTATGAAGTTAAGATCCTCTGAGAGGTTGCTAGGGCGTTGCTATGTGGTTGCTAAGGTCTTCTGAATGGTTTCTAATGCCTTGTAGGTGTTCAGTGTTAGTCAAACACTCCGTCACAGCTTTCCCTAGTATGTGGTCAGTCTAAATCTGAGATACTGTACAGGCCCAGAGCTACTAACACCATCCACTTACATCACTTCCTGGGACGTTTCATCTCGCATCACCTGACACCTGATACAGTACAGATGCATTTGATTCGATTAAAAGTGTTCTGTCATGTCCATTTCATGTCTTCTTGCTAGCGAGATGCTCTCATTGTTTCCTGTATATATTCTGCTATGGGCCTCTGACCCTGTTGTCATAACAGCAGGCTTGAGTTACCGTGCATGAGGAACGTTTACTGTTAATGATAATGGATGTATAGGGACAAGCTATCTGCTGTCTGCCCCACACAGATCACATTACCTCATATTTAATTAAAACGCCCCTCCAGTTGAACCTATTTATAGCATCTGCCACCACAGTCCACTGGTGGGGCATCACACTGAACCACTGATCTGAGACCAGATGTTTTTTATGTGTTTTATGTGTGCTGAAGTAGGATCAGTCATTTTTTACACACAATTTTACCTTTAAATTAGAGAAGCACTGATGTATCCGAAAGCACCGAAAGCAATTATTTTCACTATAGGGCATTAGGCTTGCTGTGATAGTCAGTGTTACCAGTGTTCATCCGCAACCGTCGTTTTGTGTTTTTATAGTAATAAAAATTATATAGTTCAGTTAGAGAACAGACACTATAATTAAAAACTGAACGTGTCTGCTCAATGCAGTGTGTGCCGAACGAGAGTCGCAGCACAGATCAGCAGCAGGAGTCAGATTTCATTTATCACGAGAGTGAGGAGCTGACTGACAAGACCATAGCGGAAGATTAGGTTTCCAACCCAAATGTAAAAGCGACTATTTGGCAATACTTTGGATTTAAACCCAATGCTAATGACAACCTGCAAATGATTAGTTGTGTTTTTCTAGTTGATGTGTTTTTCATTAAGAATAATAATGAACCTACCATTCAAGCAATTGCTGCACTCAAATTGGCGCTAATTTGACAGTGAAAGTAAAATGCGCATGGCCGCATGGGCATGTCCACTGGCGTGAAACTCCTGGATCAAGTGACAAAACATTTTGATCGCCCCCTAGTGGCTGGCTGCAGTATAGGTCATAAAGCCTGCCCTCTCCTTGTAATTGAATGTGACGCAAGCCAAATTAAAAATCCAGTTACGCTTCAAATTATTGTATAAGATGTTTTGTCATTTTAGGTAGTTCTTATCCATGCTGATGTATGTTCAAGAGTTCGTTTTTCTAATAAGTTTGATTTTAGTTAGTTATTTGTGGGTGGGCAATATATGGGCAGGACTAGTGTTAATTTCATTAATGAAATCTATAAAGAAAAATATCCGTTTGCATCCTTTTTATGACTAATAAAGGTGATGATACACATGCAACTTTTTGAGCAATGTTGCCAAGCAATATTGCTTGGGAACTTTCCCATTAAGAATGGGCAACAAATTCTGATCTAAAGTATCCAGATAGAAATTTGGTGCCCATTCTCAATGGGAAAGTGCTCAAGCAACATTGCTCGGCAACACTGATCAAAAAGTGTATCATCACCTTAAGACGAGATGTTAACGAGACCACACCAACGTCATTAAACGATAATTGTGACTATATCAGAATGCAATATCGTTGACGACAAAAGGCAACACTAAAATGTTACCAACTTTACCAAAATCTTTTTTTTTTTTTTTTTGAATAAAAAGAGGAGACGAAATATTACAGACTGTTTTATTAAGCTTCTATGAGCTTTCATACTTGTGGCTGCCAGATGTCAAGGTTTTAAATCCCCCAATCAGAGATTTTAGAACAGTGGTGTCCAAACTCGGTCCTGGAAGGCCACTGTCCTACAGAGTTTAGCTCCAACCAGCTCCAAAACACCTGCTTGGAAGTTTCTATATGCCTAGTTAGATCTTGATTAGCTGGTTCAGGTGTGTTTAATTGGGGTTGGAGCTAAACTCTGCAGGACAGTGGCCCTCCAGGACTGAGTTTGGACACCCCTGTTTTAGAAGGATACATTTTCTGCCCGGTGGTTTACTTAATATTTGCAATCTGGCAACCATGTGCATACGTGCTCTCTCTAATCTCTGAAAGAATCTGACAACCGACAAACAAGTAAGCTGGAGTTTATTGATCTCCATGGAGATATTCTGCTTAAATTAAAGTGTCATTCAGTCAGTCTGTTTCTTCACGAGTCGCTTGCGCTGTTTGTGTGACTAAATCTGCCATCAAACCTTCTCAGTGATGAACTGTAATAAATACAAACATAAATCTCAATTATAGTGTTTGTGATTATGGTTGTTGAATTTGCTGTTGTTTTAATAGAAAAACATTATTGTAATTTAGAATTACTATTAGGAATTTCACTGTTTTAATTTTTGAGAGAAGTTTCTTATTTTACCAGTGTAAAACAAATAGCATATAATAAATCGGCACACTAGATGAAGTCAAATAAAGCATGCGTATGAGCTGACATTCTCTTGATTTGTGCTTGTAATGAAATGTAAAAATACATTTCTCAAATGACAACAATCATTGTGATTTATAATTTTGAGTCAAATAATTGTGATTATCAATTTAACCATTATTCAGCATGACACAAATGTGACTAGTTTTCAGTGACTAAAATGCCCAGACATTTAGTTGACAAAAACATGACACGGTTGACTAAATATGATAAACACTAAAAAGAATGATAACAATAAAGATATAGTTCTAAAAATCATTCTAAATATAAAAGAATAGCACTGTCCACACCTCGGCTATAACGATAACAATATAGAGAAATGATATTGTTAGGTTAGGAAGAAAATGAATATATGGAAAACAATAGCTCATACCCTCGGTGATAAATGGTGAGAAGTATTAACGGAGATGAGATTATTATGCCAGGCTAGCAAACAGTGTAACATAAAATTACTTCAGGTATCCAGCGCTAGTTTCGACAACATTGTCTGACATCCTGCACAGACTCCAAATGACGTAATCAGTGCAAGATGTCAACGGTTATTACTGGGATATTTTGCCATTTTTCTGTAGTGGAAAGCAAGTGACTGTGCCTTTGTCCACCCACTCTTCTCTGTAACCTTCCTCTCGAGTCTGTCTGTCTCGGGCCGTGCTGGGCCGTGCCGTGTGGACACAGAGCTCCTCACAAACACACCATTCATGGACTGATAAGATCCACACGTGCAGCGGTGACCCTGAAGCGGGCAGAATCAGCAGGTGGTGCGGGTCCAGTTTTCACCAGAGCGATTACAGCGCTGATGTCATGAAGGGAGCTGTAGAACCGTTAAAGCAGAACGTCCAGCAGCATCTGGTTCAAGATTAAAATAATAGACACTGGAGACTATTTGGGTCCTGTTTGATTTAAAGCCTAGTGATCTGCCCTGCTGCCTGCTGAATATGTTCCACTAGAACAAGAAAAACACCATAACATGATGCAGCAAAGCTTTGTTGCTGTAATACATGCTCAGAATAGCTGACCAGGGGTCAGGTCCTTGTGTAAACACCATTTAATTAAAATGTGTGTAAGTGTGTGTGCTTAAGGTACTACAGTTTCCATGTGTCTTAACTATATTCTGTCCTCCATTGTAACATGACTGTGGGAATCCTAGACAAACCTGTTGGTAGATTTTGTTCCATTGCCTTTAAATGTCTTTGTATAGAGATGATTGTCAGTAGGCATTAAAGGGTTAGTTCACCCAAAAATGTAATTAATGTAATTTATTACTCACCCTCATGTCGTTCCACACCCGTAAGACCTTCGTTCATCTTCAGAACACACATTGAGATATTTTTGATGAAATCCGATGGCTCCATGAGGCCTGCATAGGGAGCAATGACATTTCCTTTCTCAAGATCCATTAATGTACTAAAAACATATTTAAATCAGTTCATGTGAGTACAGTGGTTCAATATTAATATTCTAAAGCGACGAGAATATTTTTGGTGCGCCAAAAAAACAAAATAACGACTTATATAGTGATGGCCGATTTCAAAAACATGAGCCATCGGATTTGGGCAATCGGATATCCCCTTAAAGGGATAGTTCACCCAAAAATAAAAATTTATCCATGATTTACTCACCCTCAAGCCATCCTAGGTGTTTATGACTTTCTTCTTTCAGATGAACACAATAAGAGAAATATCCTGGCTCTTCCAGGCTTTATAATGGTAGTGAACGGGAGGCACAATTTTAAAGCCCAAAAAAATGCATCCATCCATCATAAAAATAATCCATACATAAAGGCCTTCTGAAGCGAAGCGATGGGCTTTTGTAAGAAAAATATCCATATTTAAAACTTAATTAACTGTAATAACTAGCTTCTGGCAGATGGCACATCACGATGATGAACACGGAAGCACAGAGGAGAGAGCAAAACAAAACACCGGTCACAAATTAGAAGTCTAAAACGAGAAATTTTAAAGAGAAATGTCAGAGGGTTTTGATATAAGAGAAGAGGAGCTTGAGTTTGTTGCACAGCTCCACAAGAGGCGTCTAAGCTTACAATACTCCTACATCCTGCGTCATACATCGCGTCACGGTTATTAACTGGAGCCATGTGAACTATTTTTATGATGGATGGATGCATTTTTTTTGGGCTTCAAAATCTCGCCCCCCATTCTCTACCATTATAAAGTTTGGAAGAGCCAGGATATTGTTAAATATATCTCAGATTGTGTTCATCTCAAAGAAGATCCTAATATACACCTAGGATGGCTCAAGGGTGAGTAAATCATGGGAAAATGTTCATTTTTGGGTGAACTATCCCTTTAAGTGCGCACTACAAACACACACACACTGCTCTTATTAGAGCGTCTTCTGCGAGTGTGTTTGAGGGGTGTTGGATGCACCACACGTGCTGTAGATCTGCCATGTAAGAGGCACCCAGAGGCAATTCTGCCTGCGTTCTTCTTCTTCTTCCCAGGCTTATTTCAGCCTTCCTGAATCACTTCCCAACCCATAAATCCCTTAGAAGTCTCAGTCCCCGGGCATGAGACGGCTGACCACGTCACACACGGATGCTATTTTATTACGGGAAGACCCCACTGGAGCGCTGACAAAGGAAGTTACGGTAGACCCTTTATGAATCTTTGTATGGACATGATCAGTATATCAACCAAAGAAAGGGTTTGGCTTTCAAATGGTTAATCTGATTGCTTAGGCAAGCATCATTAATACTATAGCATTACTTTTTCGGCTGCATTGGTTCTGGAGGGGCGCCAACACTGATCACTGATCCATTATTATTCAACTTTGGCTAAACTTATTTTCTAAGCACTTGGCTTAGAAAATTGGCTTTTGGATGATAAATAGCAATAAAATCCCATAGACTTGCATTGATGGAGGTATCCAAGCCACATCTAAAGGCCATATTTGCGCTGATAGTTTGATTTGAAATGAAGATTCATTCTGTGATGTAGACCTCAGCTTCCTATTGCTAAGAGACTTGTTAAGCTAGTGGAAGCCTAACTCGGCTAATATCCTTACTAGATAAGATAACTGGGCTGTATGTGAGATCCGGTTGGTGGCGGATTCAAGAATCATTTCTGGGGGGCAAAACGGCAGCTTCAGCACGCAACAGAGGGGATGGATTTATTAGCCCTGCGGTTGGCATGACAACAGCAGCCTGTGGATGGAATGGAAGATTGTTGCTAAATTGTTCCATCTGTTCCATTTTCCAGCTGTAGTTGCCCGGGGATTTGTCTTCTATTATCTGATAGATGAACTCCAGGATAGATTCCTCTTCATGAAACCATGTTATCATATCACGTCTGCAGCGAACCAAAGCGCCAGTTATTTGAGTAGCCTATGTCTTACACTGTGTCCCATTCGAGTCAGTGGAGGTCAATGTACACTGGAAGTGCCTGTTGGATTGTGACACCTTTACTATTATTTGCAATATTAAAAAATATAAATGTTTTTATTTATTTATTTACAAATTTGTATAAATATTTATGTATTTATTTGTAATACATAAATATTTATTTTTTATATAATTTTGTATAATAAATTATATAATTTGTACATAAATATTTATTAATTTAATATTAAATAAATGTTATGTATAAATAATATTTATATAATTTATTACA
>RJVU01042605.1:296052-310644 GCA_003731715.1 Anabarilius grahami | reverse complement strand
TTTTTTGCCACACTTTTTCCTTCCCACAGACTTCCCACTGAGGTGCCTTGAAACAGCACTCTGGGAACAGCCTATTCGTTCAGAAATTTCTTTCTGTCTTACCCTCTAGCTTGAGGGTGTCAATGATGGCCTTCTGGACAGCAGTCAGGTCGGCAGTCTTACCCATGATTGTGGTTTTGAGTAATGAACCAGGCTGGGAGTTTTTAAAAGCATCAGGAATCTTTTGCAGGTGTTTAGAGTTAATTAGTTGATTCAGATGATTAGGTTAATAGCTCGTTTAGAGAACCTTTTCATGATATGCTAATTTTTTGAGATAGGAATTTTGGGTTTTCATGAGCTGTATGCCAAAATCATCAGTATTAAAACAATAAAAGACCTGAAATATTTCAGTTGGTGTGCAATGAATCTAAAATATATGAAAGTTTAATTTTTATCATTACATTATGGAAAATAATGAACTTTATCACAATATGCTAATTTTTTGAGAAGGACCTGTATATGAAGTATTACAAATAATACAAATCTTTATTGATATAACGGTATATTTTTTATTATTGTTACTTCTAATATATATGATAACCAGTTAACAAAAAACTAAAATAACTCATTTTAAAATGAGTTTTATGCCAGTGAATTTCCAAGTAGTATTTTAATTTTAGTATTGCTGATTTCTAACCTCGAGCTCATAGCAGATTTGTCCGTGTTAGTGAACATTCAATGCTTCCCGTCTAGACAGTGTTAATCATCACATTCCTGATCAGACCAGCATCAAAGCTCAAAATTCCCTTCACTTGATCTGTACGAAACACTTCCAGTAAACACCATCATTGTGATTCAAAGTTTCACATCTGTTTCTGTCGTTTTTGCTTTTTTCGTTTGCCAGCCACGTGCTTTTGTACTGACAGCTAAAGTTAGTCATATCCTAAAATATTAATTAAGACATCTTGCTTGTGATGTTATATCCAGGTCGTGTTTGAAAGGAAAAAAAGACAAATAGTTTTTGTGCATATCAATTTTTGTTTTGGGATGCCATTGATAGTTTTCACATTTTTACTGTATGTAACATCACAACAACATACTTAATTTAGCTTTAACGGCTCAGAAAATTGAATCTACAATCACATGAGAGCAATTTTCCAAGGTTTTTTGTTGCATGACCTTTGAGATGCTGCAACAGCAGATGGTGCGTTTGGTGGCTCTTTTATCTGTATTCTTAGGTTACTGTAATGTTTTTAGCTGATGAAGTGTAGAGATCTAACTGATCTCACCTGCTGCTGTGAACACACACACACACACACACACACACACACTTGTGCTTCTGTAATGCTGTTTGCATTAACAGTCTCACACTGCAGGAATCTGTCGGCCCATCTGGAACGCAGTATCTCGGAAACAAATCATACAGAGGGTTTGGCGACCCACCTTGTTGGCTTTCCAATGGTAGATTGTGATTTATCGACTTTTATCCCAGCTCAGGATTTATTTCCAAGTTTTTGGCTGTTCCTCTCAAAGATTGTAATTGGGTAGCATTTGAAGCATGTGCTTGTTTTCCAAAGACTTCAACAAATGCACTGTTTTGAGCCAAGTTACGTCACTCAGCGCCTTTGGCATGGAGAATACGGAGACTAAGACTAATGCTAATTTACTTATTTTTTCATAAACTTTTAGTTTTCTAATAAGGCATACACTTCAAGCATGAGAACAGCAAGGAGAACAACAGTACAGTACAATCAATCAAATGCACACAAAAAAATTGTGTAAAAGTTGTCAAAGATACATATCCCTACAGCGCACAAGACCAGTATGAAGTGATCATTCCCAGCTGGTCTTATGTAGGCTTCCAAATTTTCTGAAATCTGACTCATTGTTTGCAATAAATCATATTTTTTTTAAATGTACAATACCGTTCAAAAGTTTGAACTGTAGTGTATAATGTTCATCAGCACACATAACCACACTTGTATGTTTAAATCTACAAGTGGTGTGTAGTCAAGGCTAGCGTTGTCACAATACTGGAATTTTCAACTTTGATATGTTACCCTAAAAAATATTGATATTCAACACCATTTTTGATAGGCTTTATTTGAATCGTTGAATTACATTTACATAAAAAAGACAAGTAAACGGTCAGTAATAAAATAAACAAATTGCAAACGATAGCACAAATAAATACAATAAAATTAAACATGTTTTAAGTTTTTCAGGTGGGTCTGACAGTAGTATTCAGGTAATAAATACTATAGAAATAAAAGTTATCAAATTTAAAATAACACTGGATAGTTTTCATTGTAAGAATCAAATACAGATTACAATTAATCTGTATTTGTAATCTGTAATCTGAATCTCTTGTTCTTTATTAACATGATCGACAGCAGCAGGTTTATTAGGCTGCTGTCACTTTAAGAGTTAATGCACGGATCCAATATACTGTTACACAACATGCATTTTCTCTCAACTATTTATGTTCCAAATCTGACTGTGTTTACTTGAGCAAGACAGGCATTTTGACATCATTTTGACATTATTTTGTATATATTTAACCATTTAAGCACAAAAAGCCATGAAAAAGAACTTAATTTGGTACTCGTGAGCTGTTTGAGAGGCGGCTTTATGTGTGCACCACTTATATAGATCAGCAGTAAGCATACTTCTCGCGAATCCTGCGAGAATGACTAAAATGATGTGCAATACAAGCACCGCTATTCAACCGAAGAAAATGAGATGAGTGAGTGAGAGGAGGCGGGTGTGTGTCAATTCGCCATTGGAGAGAAACGAAAGTGAGAATGCGCAGCTAGTATCAGTGTATCGATACTGTAGAAAAGGAAAATTGGGACCATTTCAGATATTTCAGTATGGAAACATTGAAATATCAATATTTTTGACAACACTAGTCAAGACTGTTATTTTGCATTTTCATTCTGATGGAAGGTCAAGTGCATTGACTTGTAAGATGCAGTATTATGTGAAGTGTGCTTGGTTGTGTACTGCACATTTTGGCTAGTGTAATTGGTATTCAATACATATGGAACATTCATAAAATATGCTTCAGAATATAGTTTGAGACAAAAAATACTGCAAGGCAGTTTAGAAGTCACACGACAATTTAGAGAGGTCTGATCTTGGATCACTTTTTCTAAACAGCAGCACTCAACGATTGAGGGTTGATTTAGGGTCGGGGTGAAGCACTGTCACTGAGTAATCGGAGAGGAGCAGATGTGTCGAGGTCGTCTGCTTCCTTATCTGACTTTTTCCACTGTTCTTCTCTTAGTTTGGCAATGAAAATTCACTGCTTTAGAAGTGATTCTGAAATTCACCCTGGGACACCATTGGTCCTAAATCAGTTGGCAGCTTTCTTTTGTTTCGCAGCTTGCCTGAAAAAATGCAGATAAGGCAGTTCTCGCTGCGCTAGCATGAACCTACCTCCAGCCTTCATCAGCATTGCATTTATATTTTTAAATGATTTACTGGTGGAAAAAACTCAAATTGCTGCTCTTATATAATCTTGGAAACATTGCCGATAAAATCATACGTTGATGAAATGTTTTTGGTAGTGAAAACAGAACTGAAAAGTTGGTTTTAGTGTTGTTTGTGGTTGATGCATGTGTTCAGGTCATCCTGTGAGAATTCAAAAAATGTTGCAATGTTTAATGGGTACTTGACGCAGACCAAAAATATGCTGCTTTGAAAGCCGTTATTTTGAAACATTGTGCCCGTTTCTGCATCCCTTAATCTCTTTTTCCTCACATTTTTGCACTTTCTGTTTTGACAACTTTCTCTCTCTCTCCCTCTTTTTATTTCTTCCCATTTCTTTCTTCTTTCTTCAAGGTACTCTCCTTCTTTCCTTCTTTCTGTCTCTCTGACGTTCTTTCACTCTCTCTGTGTTTGCCAGAGGGAGGTTCACTTTGTAGTCTTGGCAGCATTTTGTGTAATAAACTCCACACTAACGCTGGCTCATAAACAAATAAACCCAGGCACTCTGCGACGTAATTTCATCAAATCCTCCCCCGTGCTCTCTTTGCTCTCCTCCCAAGCCAGTGAAGCCATCTGTCTGTGCGAAAGGTTCCCAGTCTTTGTAAACTCTCTTCTGGTGTCTCCCATAATTCTGTATTTGTGTCTGTGATTCCACTCTCGTGTCATGACATCATTCTAAAAGCTTACAAATTCTAAAATGCTCTTGGTAGACAAAAACAGATGGCTGAACTGTTAGCAGGAAAGGAAACAATGTATCTTTGGTGCCTTGTTAGCTTTATGTATTAAGTTATAGAGGACAGGTAAGGATAAAACCGATTAAGAAGGTTTACCAACAATTACTATGTTGACTATTGTGGTTTACAACAATACATTTGTCTCCAACTGCTAATCCACTTCTCCCATTTGATTCTAGGGTTTGTCCTTCCAACTGAAGAAAACCATGAAATCTTCTACTTACAGGACCTGAAAGAGATTTACATAATCAAGACCCAATGGAAGAGCCGTTCAAAGATTCTGTAGCCGTAGACATGGCAAACCCCCAGGAGGAGGTCTGCAACGGTGGAGCCGCCACCAACACTGATGCAGTTGGGAAACTCGAAGGGGAGGCCACTCCAATTATTCCAACCGAGACATGGAATGTCAGCTCTCCAACTATCACAAAGCGATCCCTGTCACCCCTGCTAACAATACAGGCCACCCCAGTAGTGACCCCGGCTGCTGAATCTCCCAATGGTGTTGCCCTGAAGGTTGCTACAACTGTGCTTCAGCCAATCTGCTTGGGGGAGAGTCCAATGGTGTTGCCCATCCTTGCTGGTCCAGCTGCCCCTCAAGTTGGACAATCAGGGACAACTTCGTATCTGATGACTAGTCAGGGTCCTGTGTCCCTACCCCTGGTCTTGGAACAACAAGTCCTCCAACATTTGAATCCTCAATTGCTTCAACAAACAGCAACTTGTCCTCTCCCGCTACAGAACAACATCCTGTGCCAGAACCCTTCGCTTGCTCTTGGACCACCTCCAGTCCTGGACCAGAAAGGCTCAAGTCCAGTGTTGGATACTAGTCTACTGACTCTTCTTCAGAACCCTAACTTTGCAGCAATCTTGCAGGACCTCTTCCCTGGCCAAGGGAACTCCTCGCCCACTTGCCACCAAGCGTCTTCCCCGCAAGTAGACCTTGCCTCGGCGTTCCTTTCTCCTCCACCTCTCTCGCATCCCTACATTTCTCCACTAGCCCCTCTGGTGCCTCCAGCCACCCTGCTCGTGCCCTATCCTGTTGTGATCCCACTTCCAGTGCCTCTTCCAATCCCAGTGCCAATCCCAGTCCCAGTCTCCATGTGCAAAGACGCAAAGGTTGAGGTAGACTCCCCGAAACGGGCTTGTACTTCGAGCAAAAGCACACAGACGTCACCAAGTGACATCTCCCCTCATTTGACATTAACCAGCAGGGAAATGGCAGTAGTCCAACAACCTCTTCCCTCTTGCTCATCCCCTGTAGTGACAGACGGAGAAGTGCTAGACTTATCCATAAGGGCGCCTCAACAGTCAATGCTTGTGGACGTTCAACAAGGGATCCAGCCGTTTCAGCAAGACAGTGTCCTTGATTTGTCTGTACCTAGTATAAGAAAGACATGCATCCAGTCTTGTAGCACGTATGGGCCACTGGCCCCAGAGCGGGATAGAGTGTGCCACATTGGGGACGGTATTAGCGGTGGGGCTTTGGCTCTTGGGGTTCTTCGGCCAGTAGACTGCTCGCCAAAGCTAGATACCAAACTGCTGAGTGGTTTAGCATCTCTAGAGTTCAGCAGACAGCACAAGTGGGTGGTAGACAGCGGTCATGGTAGCACAGTAGCTGGGGCAGTACATGACTCTGCGCTCACCGGAAGCGGCAACATCGAGATCGTCAGCACGTCGCAGACTGCCAAAGTCATTGTGTCTGTCAAAGACGCCATGCCTGCCATTTTCTGCAGCAAGTTAAAAGGATTGTCAGGCGTTTCTACGAAGAACTTTTCCATTAAACGTGACGCCAGTCAGGGGGGCTTCGCAACACTGCCCAGGGTCCCGGGGGATCAGCGAGGAGAATCAAGTGACCCGTTAAAAAAGATCTCAAAAAACAGAGGTATCAAACTGAAGAAAGTGAGCTCCCAGGAGATTCATATACTGCCCATAAAAAAGCAGCGACTGACAGCGTTTCTACCCAGAAAATAACACATGCTCTTGCTTTTAAAGTGAGAAGGGAAAACCAAGGACATGAGCAAAGAAAAAGCTACTGATGTGTAGCTACAGTGAGAAAAAAAAATTGGTCCAAGAAATTTAACCAGGGTATGATGATGCTAAATGCATTCCTGGCAGAAATAAGGCCTAAAGCTTGTTCTCCAAGCTGTCCAAATGATTTACACGGATGCAGGCCGCCTCTGGTCTGACAGTTTGCCATTTAATCCATTCATTATAAAGCAATCGGCTGAAGTCAACAGAATAATGCTCCAAGTTAAAGAACCAAACTGAACAGGCCAAACTGAACTACTACTGATATTCTTTAGCATTTGCAGCATTATTGCCAGAATCGTTTCCCTTCCTATGCATTTTGATTTTGGTCACACATCCTCATGAATGATTCATCACACGTAATCTGCATTGTCATTAATATGCATGAGATCAGTTTTGAAACCTGGCCAGCTGTCAGTGAGAAACACAACGTGCAGTGCTGACAAATTCTCCTCTTGCTAATATGCTTTTGCGGAACTCTTGCTCTCCCCTCGCTGTTTACACTTGGAGTGCAAGACGTTTCCCATTTTTGGTCCTAATGAACTGTAGAAGGGAACCGTGACCTTTTGCTTCCCTAATCACTGTATTAATCAGTGGGGCATTGGAGCGGAGCATCCTCTTTGAAGAACAGGAGGGGTAAGCAGTTAGCATGGCAGCCTGATAATGACTTGGCAAAGCGCAGACCTCAGTTTCATTAAGTCTGATGATCGGAGGAAATGGTTGTCAGTAGCAACAAAGCATAGTCTTCATCATCCTCCCTTTGGGGGGCAGAAAGCCTCCCCCCACCCGCCCCCAACCAAATTAAAACTAAATAATCATCAGGGCTTCGTCCCTAACGACAACAAATCTGAGTGAAATGGCTTATTAATGCTGTTTTTATGGCCGTGGGTTCAACTGCAAGACATATTTTAGGTTATTGTCAGCCAGCTGTGTGAACAGTTTAAGTTTTAACAGTGTACAGATTTTAATGATCTTTATAACTAGTGTTTTGGATGGTGAATTGCCGACAATGGACCTCAAGAGTTCTAAATGAAATCCCTTAGCGAGCATTATGGTCATTTTCTTTCCATTCTTTATACATGTTACTGGTCTTATTGTGCAAGAATCATCAGTGTATGTTATTCCACATGTTCTGTAGTCTTTCATGACAATGAGATTACTTTTATTGCCTTTCTGGGTGATGTCAGCAAGATTGCACAAGCAATAGGCTAATATTAAGGCTATTTAGTCATTGTTTTAAGATACTGTTCCAGGTAATGCAGCCTTTATAAAATCTTGATAATAGATAATGCAGCAATTTAATGCCAAGTAACATTACTGGAATACAGTTTATGGCAATAATAGCAAATAATGACAGAGTTGAAAAAGAAGCGTTAACATTTGAATATGTGGAGATGGGTGAACTTGACCTTCCGTCCCAGTCAAAAGGCCTCTTCAAAAGTGTAAGCTGGTGATATTTACAATTAGGTCTGGTTTCATTCTCCCTCTTTTCATGATCAACTAAATTTCTAATGGATAAAATCAAGTGCCACCCGATTGTGAATGCTGCTTCAAGGCACTAAAATCTGTATTATTGTAGCTTTCATGTGGTTGTGATGTTTTCAGTTGACTGGTTTGATTGATAGTGTGAGGGCGTTTTTCGAACCGCAGGTTTCCACCCTCTCATTAACCTTCTGATCATCCCAGCCAGTTTAGTAATCAACTTATTAAAACAGTTGACAGACAGATCACAAATTGAATACTGAATCAGCCAAATTAGCCCCATGAGCATGTCATAACTTGTACATTTTCTTTAGATTTTGCTTAATGTCTTGTTTTTATTTTTGGGTGCAATAAGACCTGCACATGCTCTTGACAATTCACCCAAAATATCATTTTCGAACAACGTGAGTGAACTAAGCAAATCAAATATTATTCTATAGGAAACAGTGTGTACGTAAAATAATAATTTACTGCTAACTTTTAAATGGCGACAGAACATCTGCCAATTGCAAGGGCATCTCCACAGTGAAATAACCAGCCTGTTATCTTGGCCTACGACCAAACCAAGATGAGTCTAATTTGGTTTCTGATGAAGATTTCATGTAACATTGAGTACCAGTATGATGAATTGGCTCAGATGCGACTTTCCTTCAAGCCACTTTCAGCAGAATCGAAAGAAACACACCCTCAGAATAGTCCATAGAAAGAAAAATGAAAGTAATGAGCCAAGATTTATTTGACATGTCAGTATGAAATGTGCTGACTCGTGTTTACGTGTTTGTTTATTGGAATTCCTGCCAAATGAAAATCAGGACGGCGTCTCAGTTCACATTGAGCCAGGAAAGGTTTTCATGTCGAACTGACTGAACTTTCTCAAAATAGCAAGTATTGGTTCAATCAATTAACACCAAATACATTTGATGAACTGCTGTGCAATTTTCCTTGTTTTAGTACTGAAATGTGTGTGTGTTTTAACTGTAAAGCCTTAAATCATTTCCTGGCATGTGATGGATTTTCACTCTTCCCAGATTTACACGAAAGAAAAAAACCAATCACCATCAGCATGAACACCAGATGAATAAACCATGACTGTTTCTATGATGTGAATTAATTTATGTGTCAGATGACCCTCCAACTCTTTTATAGGTACTGAAATTTTAAGTATTGAATGTTTTTTTTTTTGTTTTTTTTTACCATGAACAACTTTTGTAAATAACTGAATGGGTAAAAGAATGAAAAAAGAGAGTCTGGTGATGTTTTAAATTATTTATTTATTATTTGTATCATTTAAAATGTTGAAAATGTGTACGTGACGAATGCATTAGCTTTAAAAATTTCATGATTAAAAACGTCTCTGGTATCAAGAACGAAGCTTGTTTTTTTTTTGTCTGAACTTTTGCACATTTCATGACAAGTGTTGATATTCAATCGTTTGCTTAATCTATATGGCACGAAATTACGAATACATTTGATTTTTTACAAAAAAAAAAAAAAAAAGGTCAATAAAGAAACAGAATAGTCTAAACAATCACATTCACGACTAACTCGAAATGCTACGTTACAAAAGATGGAAAAAAACCTGAGAAGTCTCAAAGTAAAGCAAGGCAGTTTGAACCTAGTTATTTAAAATGGACATTTCCCTCCCGGTAAAAAGCGTTGGAAGGCAGTACGAGATATATTCAACAACCAATCCCAAAATAAACAGCCCCCCCGTAACGTATCGTCACATTTCCCACCTCCATATACAACATGTTTAGCTTAAAATATTTCTTCTCTACAAAAATGTACATTCCTGTTGCTGAGTTTTATGGTTAAACCCATAATACACCATTGACGTCTGATCTATCGATGCAAATGGTAAAATATCAACATAAACTTCGAGATAAAGATCGGAGGCCAGTGAAAAACACACCGGCATTCACATTACATCAAATTCCCACTATTTTAGTGATATTTCTAATAGTTCAAATGACACCTACAGACGATGTTCTCGAGTATCTCGCATACTGTGTTTCCATCTCTTGAATACTGTTCTCCGGCAGTCAGGTTAACATCTAACCGTGACTTCACAACACTTCGTAACACATATCAGCTCAAACATTCCCAAGATAAGAGCTCGACATGAAGGCCTCAGAGAAACATCGAGTTTCTGTTACAAAACCGAAGCCAAGTCAAACAGCATTATCTCCTCAGAACCTTCTGGAACACCGATACTCGTGACTCTCGAAGACTAAACAGAGATTTTCCTGTCCTTCAGTTCTTTAAAGAGAGCCGAAGGACAGGAAAATAAGTAGCGATAGAAAAATGATAAAAGCACACGGAAAAATATATACGATCATTTATAACCAATCTGACATTTTTCAAAGCAAAAGGGTGATGAATTTCAACTTAAAAGATTTATGCATTTGAATTGCATATAAAATTCCCATTCATTTGGATTACATAGTTTTAACATAAACTAATAATTTTAATGTGATGCATATTCGTCAGTCAGGTCAGATTTCTGTTTAGTACCACAATAATATATTATCAAATTCCATTGGTTTCAACTACATACATTTGCACTCATTGAATAATGCTTGTTCCACAGCTAGACATATTTTAATCATGTTCATACTTTTTAACTGGATAGATTTTTCACAATTGTGCTGATTCTAAGCAATTTTAATAAATGCGATTGAAAATATGATTCATTTAAAGGGTTAGTTCACCCAAAAATGTAATTTCTGTCATTCATTACTCACCCTCATGTCAGTCCACACACATAAGACCTTTGTTCGTCTTCAGAACACAAATTAAGATATTTTTGATAAAATCTGATGGCTCAGTGAAGATAATAAACACTTTCAATGCCTAGAAAGCTACTAAAGACGTATTTAAAACAGGTCAACAGGACTACAGTGGTTCGACCTTAATGTTATGAAGTGACGAGAATAATTTTTGTGCGCCAAAAAAACGACTTTATTCAACAATATCTAGTGATGGGCGATTTCAAAACACTGCTTCATGAAGCTTTACGAATCTTTTGTTTCGAATCAGTGGTTCAGAGCACGAATCAAACTGCCAAAGTCACGAGAACCGCTGAAATTTCGAAACGTTTCGAAACACTTATGAAGCAACGAAGCCTCGTTTACTGAAATCACGTGACTTTGGCAGTTTGATACACCGATTCGAACCACTGATTCAAAACAAAAGATTCGTAAAGCTTCACGAAGCAGTGTTTTGAAATCGCCCATCACTAGATATTGTTGAATAAAGTCGTTTTTTTGGCGCACAAAAATTATTCTCGTCGCTTCATAACATTAAGGTCGAACCACTGTAGTCACATGACTGTTTTAAATATGTTTTTAGTAGCTTTCTGGGCATCTGAAAGTGTTAATTATCTTCACTGAGCCATCGGATTTGATCAAAAATATCTTAATTTGTGTTCTGAAGATGAACGAAGGTCTTACGGGTGTGGAACGACATGAGAGTAATTAATGACAGAATTTTCATTTTTGGGTGAACTAACCCTTTAAAGCAGAACTAAGTAACTTTTTTACCTTCATAAATAGTTGTCTAAGTCCTTACGATGGTTAATTGACTTGTAGTGGTGTGTTTGAGGCGAGCACTAACCCCCTCTGGCACATCTACGCCAGAAAACAGCACTTGCAAGTTGAGCTGCGCCGACCCGACCCAATCTCGCCTCATGAATTACCGCCAAATGCTTTACGGTAATTCAAAAACAATGTATATATTATGACTTTATAAGACAATTTCGAAAATTACCCACCTCCATCGAGATTTCTTGTACTGTATTTGCAAAACTACTGCGCTGGTGAGCGTTGTAGTCGTTGTAGTCCAGAGCTGCGCTTGGAGTATTTACGACAGTGCGATTCACTGAAGGAACCTGTAGGGGGAGCCTCGCAAATCTTACTGAGTTCCGCTTTAAAGAGAATCCAATAGATGCAATTACTTAATAATAAACTATCCCATGTTTTTTTAATGCAGAAATCTGTTTCTTACCTGTTTTTGGTTTATGTATGACTGACAAATAAATGGATGGAAATTATATATGCAATTCAATCACATAAATCTTAGATTTAGGCTTAAATATTTTGAGTATATTGGTGTGATTTACTTCAGTTTGTTGGAGAACGGTCACAATATTCTACAACATTGTTTGGACAGTTTGAAATGGATGTGTGGAGCGAAAACTTTTACACTTTTAAAGGATTAGTTCACTTCAGAATCAAAATTTCCTGATAATTTACTCACCTCCATGTCATCCAAGAAGGTTTATGAGGAAAACATTCTAGGATTTTTCTCCATATAGTGGACTTCACTGGGGTTCAGCGGGTTGAAGGTCCAAATGTCAGTTTCAGTGCAGCTTCAAAGAGCTCTACATGATCCCAGATGAGGAATAAGGCATTTGTGGTTAAAAAAGTATATAATTTTTATTTATTTTACAAAATGGCTGATGGTTTCTCTAGATAAGACTCTTATTCCTCGTCTGGGATCATGTAGAGCTCTTTGAAGCTGCACTGAAACTGACATTTGGACCTTCAACCCGTTGAACCCCAGTGAAGTCCACTACATGGAGAATGTTTTCCTCATTTCTTTTCGACTGAAGAAAGAAAGACATGAACATCTTGGATGACATGGGGGTGAGTAAATTATCAGGAAAATTGAATTCTGAAGTGAACTAATCCTTTAAATTTCATTTTTGACCAAATATCTTACAAACCCTTTTCATTTGCTCACAGAAACAAGCAAGGGTTTGTTTGGTCAAAAACACAAATTCTGCCATAAAAATGAGCAGCGTGAACATTCTTCGAAACGTCTCTTTTTGCGTTCGACGGAAGAAACGTCATACGGTCAACTTTTTGCATTAACTTTTCCCGTAAGATCGCTTAAACATGACCTGTGAAACTCGAAGGCAAAGTGTTTGTTTGACGCCAACTGAATACACAAACAACTTGATGGAATTTTCAGTGGCTGTAAGTGTTTCCAGAAACACCGGTGAACTACTACGACGTCACAGGGAGGTAGAGCGATGAATCCGACTCAGAAACGGCCACTATCGATGAGATAATCGGCCCGTAAAGCCTCGACATCTTTGGGGAGACGAGCTCGCAGGAGGTAAGGACTGACTTCCTGTTCGTTCCTGGCGAGGAGGTACGATGGTCGTTCCCACAGAGCGGCACTAGAGTTCCTCAGTGTGCTCCGGTTGCAAATGAACGTCCTGGAGAGATGGTGTGTGTTTGTTTCTGGAGAGACGAGCGGCGTAGTGTGTTCTGAGCGCGTCCGCCGAGCAGCACACAGTGATTTCCCATCAGCCCCCTCTGTAGCAGCGTGTGGGTGTGGAGGTGAGATTGCGTGTTCACTGCTTCCCCTGCTTGAGTCTCTCGATGTGATGGCAGAGCTTGAGCGCCGGTCCGAGCTTCAGCCCCATGTACTTCATCACCATGTCGCTCCTCAGTAACATCAGAGCTTTACCGTCGATCTCCTGCAGAGAGAAAGGGAAGGAGTTTCACCACAGTTAACCCTCCCAGACGGCCACCGGCGGCCCAAAAGAACTTAACTTTTGAACCGCTAATCCAATCTGTATGCTTTAAAATGTACCATAAAGAGGAGATTCACGGCTTTCCAGCGATATCGCATTCTGACATTCAGAGGTGAGACTGGTTACGTCATCAAAATCTGCAGCATTGATTCGTCAAGGCAATGCATGTAGTTTGTTCCTCTAAGCCAAACAGGAACGATGCCCAGATTGGTTCAAACCATCATCATCTCAACCAATAAACATAGGTTTTGCTCATTTGAACCAGGATACTATCATGTTTCTTTGGAAGTATGAATAAGCGCAAAGTGAAAGTATTCGCGTGCGCGTGTATCTGCGTGTAGATTCGAATGAGAACACTCATGTTACAAAGCATGACTTTGACATAACATGAACCGAAAATGAGGATAAAACAGTTTCACATCGGATAAGTTATTGCAATTTATGTTTCAAACGTGTCGCAGTGAACCGGTGCGAATCAAATGCGACGCGTTCAGTGAGGAGTACAGCCACAGGACTGCTCTGATTGGTTGTTATATTATCTAAATACTTATTTTATAGTTTGTGAAGATCATTAACATTAGTAGTTCAGTTGAACTACTTATTTTTCTCTCTCATTTTGTGTGTATTTTGTGAAAAAAAACCTTTGCACTTTTTATTTTCGTTGCACAATGTTCATAATTGTTTTCATTACTTGCAACACTATTTGTTTTTATTCATGTTCAGATTGAAAATATATTTCTCTAATAAGTCAGGTGCTTAAGTGTCCTGTTGTTTAACTTTTTTTGTATTAATTTTACTCCCTGGTCTTTTTTGGACACGCATTATCAATGAATAAAGTGCACCTGTTTATCCCTAAAGAGTAATATTGTAGTTTTATCTAGAGTAATATTGTAACAAATGGCTATAACTTGCTTAGAGATTGTTACATTTAGACAAAATTTCATCTGAAAGTTTAAAAAATCCAAATATAACTTTTTAAAAGAAAAAAAAATCAAACTTCATGAGGTTTTGTGTGTTTACAGTGAAAAAACACTAGATTTTTGCTGGCGTTTTTTTGAAATTCTGGGAATTTTATCCATTCTCACACAAAATAAATGTAAAATTGCCACTTTAAATGAGCTAAACTGAAACCTCAAGTTTAAAATGATATATGGCACTTGATTCTGACTACCAGAATGGGTTAAAAAACCAGAGAAAAGTGCAGGCGAGTCAGGAGCTCAAAAAATGCTCTAGGTCTTTAAGGGTTAAATACAATATGTGAGGTGATGTCAACACCAGTGGCGGCCAATCGGAGCTTCCGATTTATGTGACCAACTTGAAAAAAAAAAAAAA
>RJVU01042605.1:276113-293340 GCA_003731715.1 Anabarilius grahami | reverse complement strand
ACAAATATTTTACAATAACTATTTAGGTTTTGATTTTTTGATTTTATTTATATAATAAGACTTTACATTTTGATGCTAAATAATTGATGAAATGATTTCATTAATTGTATGCTTTTCATCAACTCACGATGGGAAACTGTGGATCAGATGATTGAAAGCAGATGAAGTAATCAGTCTGTACAGATCAACATTAGGAAACACTTGTTTGAAATCATGTGCTGCTGCTCACCCTCCACCCGCCGGTGTGTCTGTGTGGGGGGGTTGGAGGCCTGTCGCCGTAGAGGTGGGCCGTTGCCATGGTAATACGGGCTGCTGGGTGGTGACTGATACTCTGAGGTGCTTCTCAAGGTCTGTGGGCGGGGCGTCATGGAGTTGGAGGCGGAGTCCATGAAGCGCTGCTCCTTCAGTAACCCGTTCTCCTCTGGAGGAAGTGTCTCGGCTACACACACACACACACACACACATTCAACATTCCTCTTCATAATTTGAATTTGTAAGATTTGACCGCCTTTAGAAAGCTGTATTGTCCTATTTAATAAACGAGTAGCAAGTTCAGCATGTGATTCATCTCTAACGTGAAGGCATTGACCCCGACGCACCTTCTGACGGGTGTGTGTCTGTGTGCAGGAGTTTAGGGGAGAGAGGAGCACAGTACGGCGGAGAGTCTCTGGAGATCCGCTTCACAGCCCGGTTCAGAGACGGCCCGTCTGACATCATTTCCTCTTTAACTGCACACAAATAACATGATAATTCAGCACTTCATCACAGTCATGGCTTTACAAATCTGTTTCCTCTGTGGAAAACAAAAGAGTTCAGAAGATTGTCGCAGTGTCATTTTAGTATTATATGCTATCATAATATCTATTAATATTTTCAATGAGCTTTTATTTGATATTTTCATCAGTTTTCATTGTAATTTCAGTTTTAGTCATTTTGTTATGTGCTCTAACTTTTATTTTATATTATTAGTTGTCATTTTTATTTACGTTAGTAAGTTTGTTATGTGCTTTTGTCATTTTCTATCAGTTATTAAAGGTGCCCTAGAATTAAAAATTGAATTTACGTCGGCATAGTTAAATAATTAGAGTTCAGTACATGGAAATGACATACAGTGAGTCTCAAACACCATTGTTTCCTCCTTCTTATATAAATCTCATTTGTTTAAAAGACCTCCGAAGAACAGGCGAATCTCAACATAACACCGACTGTTACGTAACAGTCGGGATCATTAATATGTACGCCCCCAATATTTGCATATGCCAGCCCATGTTCAAGGCATTAGACAAGGGCAGCCAGTATTAACGTCTGGATCTGTGCACAGCTGAATCATCAGACTAGGTAAGCAAGCAAGGACAATAGCGAAAAATGGCAGATGGAGCAATAATAACTGACATGATCCATGATAACATGATATTTTTAGTGATATTTGTAAATTGTCTTTCTAAATGTTTCGTTAGCATGTTGCTAATGTACTGTTAAATGTGGTTAAAGTTACCATCGTTTCTTACTGTATTCACGGAGACAAGACTGTTGTTATTTTCATTTTTTAAACTCTTGCAGTCTGTATAATGCATAAACACAACTTCATTCTTTATAAATCTCTCCAACAGTGTGTAATGTTAGCTTTAGCCACGGAGCACCATCAAACTCATTCAGAATCAAATGTAAACATCCAAATAAATACCATACTTACGCGATTTGACATGCTGCATGACGAACACTTTGTAAAGATCCATTTTGAGGGTTATATTAGCTGTGTGAACTTTGTTTATGCTGTTTAAGGCAAGCGCGAGCTCGGGGGCGGAGAGCGCGAGGATTTAAAGGGGCCGCAGCCTGAATTGGCGCATAGTTAATGATGCCCCAGTTAAAACAATGAATAAAAAAAAATCTATGGGGTATTTTGAGGTGAAACTTCAGAGACACATTCAGGGGACACCTTAGACTTATATTACATCTTTTGAAAACACGTTCTACGGCACCTTTAATATTATTTATATACCATTATATTTATTAATATTTTAAATTGGGTTTTATTTTATATGTTCAGTTTTCATTTGAATTTAAGTAATTTTGTTATGTGCTTTGGTCATTTTTATTATCATTTATATTCTTTATTAATATTTTAAATTGGGTTTTATTTTATATTTTCAGTTTTCATTTGAATTTTTGTAATTTTTTGAATTTTTTCGTTTTTAGTATTATTTATATACTATTTTAGTATTTGTATTTTGAATTAGCTTTTATTTTTATATTTTCATTTTAGTAATTTTGTTATGTGCTTTTGTCATTTATATTATCTTTCGTTTTATTTACAGTATATACCTTTATATTATTTAGTAATATTTTTAATTAGGTTTTATTTTATATTTTACGTTTTAATTTTATGTCCTTTTGTCATTTTTTTATTAGTTTTAGTATTATTTGTATACCATTATATTATTTATTAGTATTTTAAATAGAAAACTGAAAATATTAATTTTCAGTTTTCATTGTAATTTTTGTAATTTTGTTTTGTGCTTTTTTCTTTTTTATTCACTTTTTAATATTGCTAATACATTTCTAATATTTTTTCCATCCAATATTTATAATTTATTTTATCTTTATTTTAATGAATGAAAATGGTCTTTTAGTAGTTTTACTGTCAGTTAACAGTAACAAGACGGTCACGGATGCTCTTTTCTATATAATGAAAGTGTAAGGCTCCGAAAAGCACAGTAAAGCCCTGTAAAAGTAGTCCATTAGTCTTCTGAAGTCATACAATAGTTTTGTGTGATGAAGAGTGGCACTGAAAATCTTGCCTTCAGCTCGACAAACGAGTGCCTTGCACATTCATCCTAACATCTCCTTTTGTATTTCATGGAAGACTTTAAATCAAACAGGTTTGGAGCAACTTGAGGGTGATTATTCCTTTAACATAAATATTTCAAAATTAATTTCAATCAAGTGGCAGATCATAGCATCAGAATATCAGACACCGATACTGTGGCCAGTCTGAGCCTATAAATGTACCTGATTTACCGCGGTCATAGGTGCTGTGTGGACTGAACGGTTGACTGCTGAACAGATTATCACACAGCAGGTGTCGACACACCAGTTCCAGAAAGCGCAACACGCACCCAGCGCTGGATGCTGACGGCAGCTTCACCAACCGCGTCCCACCATCTGTTCGGACTAGACACACACAACAATACTTCATTACTGGGAGTGTGTTTGTTGTTAAAGAGCACCTATTATGCCTGTTAAATACTTGTGCGTACCTCTGACCACCTCTCCTCCACCGCCTTGACTCTGCAGGCATCCCAGCAGCACTTTGGGTTGGTACGCGCAATCCAGACAGGCCTGAACAGTCTGCTGCAGAACCAGATTCGCCGCCTCCGGCCCGAAGTGATCCGGTAGTCTCTGAACCCGCTTCCGGTCCAGTTGTGGGCCGCAGTTCCCGTGTTTGTTCACGTACACACACACTGAAGGAAACGGACACGTGTGTGTAAACACTACTGTAATCTACTCTGTTAAAGCAGATCTGAAGAGAACTTTATTATTCTCACCATCCACATTGATACCATATGGTTAGTCTGGTTAAAACAAATGTTTATTATAATTATGCAAGATGATTTTCATGGTGATTATTTTGGTTAGAAAGTCTCATTGTTTTGATTAAATAATAGCATTATTACATTACTATATAGTCAACATAAGTCATTGCCATTATGTACTACTGCCATACTGTTACATTTTTTATTTTTTTTGGTTATGTAGTCTGATTACTGCATGATTATTCTTAAATTACTGTGGCTATGTAAGTTGATTATTATAGTTATGTAGTCTGATTAAGGTACTTATATGGTCTGATAAGTGTAGTAGTCTGATTATTGAGGTTATCTAGTCTGATAATTGTGGTTATGTAGTCTGATTACTGCAGTTATATAGTCTGATCATAGTGGTTATATAGTCTGATTATTATGGTTGTACGGTCTGATAAGTGTAGTAGTCTGATTATTGTGGTTGTATGGTCTGATAAGTGTAGTAGTCTGATTATTGTGGTTGTATGGTCTCTAATTGTGGTTATGTAGTTTTGATTACTGCAGTTACTGTATGTAGTGTACTTGCAGTTATATAGTCTGATTACTGGTTATCTAGTCTGATCATAGTGGTTATATAGTCTGATTATTATGGTTGTAGGTTCTGATAATTGTGGTTACATACTCTTGATTACTGCAGTTACAGTATATAATTTACTTACAATATGGTTATATAGTCTGATTACTGCAGTTGTATATAATCTAATCTTAGTCATTATATAGTCTCACTATTATGGTCGTATGGTCTGATAATTGTGGTTACGTAGTTTGATTACTGTAGTTATATACTCAGATTAGTGTGCTTATGTTGTCAGATTATAGTGGTTATATAATCTGATTATTATGGTCGTATGGCCTGATAATTGTGGTTACAGTCTGATTACTGCAGTTACTGTACAAGTCTACTAATTGTTATATAGCCTGATTGCTGTATTTATCTAGTCTGATTACTGAGGTCATCTAGTCTGATCATAGCAGTTATATAGTCTGATTATTATGGTCATATGGTCTGATAATTGTGGTTACAATATATACTCTGATTACTGCAGGTACAGTATATAATCTACTTACAGTATGGTTATATAGTCTGATTACTGTAGTTATTTAGTCTGATCATAGTAGTTATATAGTCTCACTATTATGGTTGTATGGTCTGATAATTGTGTTTACACAGTATGATTACTGTAGTTATATACTCTGATTACTGAGGTTATCTAGTCTGATCATAGTGGTTATATAGTCTGATTATTATGGTCATAGTGTCTGACAATTGTGGTTACATTACATACTCTGATTGCTGCAGTTACAGTATAAAATCTAATTACAGTATGGTTATATAGTCTGATTTCTGTAGTTATTTAGTCGGAAAATAGTCATTATATAGTCTGATTATTATGGTCGTATGGTCTGATAATAGTGGTTACAATCTGATTACTGCAGTTACTGTATATAGCCTACTTATTATGGTTATATAATCTGATTATTATGGTTATATAGTCAGTTAGCCAAGGTAATATATTCTGATCATTGTGGCTATGTAGTCTGATTATTATGGTCATACAGTCTGATAATTGTGGTTACAATTTGATTACTGCAGTTACTGTATATGGTCAACTTATGGTTATATAGTCTGATTACTGAGGTTATTTAGTCTGATCATAGTGGTTATATAGTTTGATTACGATGGTCATATGATCTGATAATTGTGGTAACACTCTGACACTACTGCAGTTACTGTATATAGCCTAATTATGGTTTATATAGTCTGATTATTATGGTTGTATAGTCTGATAATTGTGGTTTTGTAGTCTGATTACTTTAGTTATATAGTCTATTTAGTATGGTTATATAGTCTTATTATTGTAGTAGATAACTGGTAATATAATCTGATCATTGTGGCTAATGTAGTCTGATTATTGTAGTTATATAGTTTGATATGATCTAAATATACAGATCAGACATCAGATGTTCCACTGTGTGGCAGCATACGGGATATTAGAAGTTGAATTTGATACCAGTAGACACCACAGATGAAGGGGATCCCAGAGAAGAGAGTCCATCGCTGGGCATCGGAGTCATGGGCACCCTGGAGTCTGAGCTGGCTGCTATAGACATAGAGCTGTGAAGGAGTCTGGACTTCCTCTGAGAAACATAAACACACAATATCCTTCAGTATTTCACCAAATAACACCCTCCACAAAATTATCACACGAGACAGTCCTTCGTAAACACACACAGAACTCATTTAATGCTACCTTGCTGCCTGGTTTAGGTCCCCTCTTCTTATACGGGCGCAGGGGAAGCTGGGAGATGGGCGTGGTTTGGGGCGTGGCACCTCCTGGATCTTCTGTGTCCTGGGCTGCAGTGGAAGCGGCCAGGGCTTTCAGCAGCGCAATGGTCTCGCTTTTCGGCCGCCGTCCTCTGATGCCCTTCCGCACGGGGAGTTGAGGAAGAGGAGTCGGCAGGCGGTAAGGAGGCGGCATGGAGCGCCGGGGCGGTTTGGGGTTTGAGGACGAGGAAGGTGTAGGACCTGGTTTTGGAGCGGTGACTGCAAAAATGAAAAAAATAAAAGGAAAATTTTAAATAATAACAATAAAAGAATAAAAGTAACGTTAGAGCAAAGTTATTATTGTTAACAAAAACTAGGGAAACTAGCCACCACGACTAATTTCCATAAAGTTAAACAGAACTTTTGTAACCGTCTTAACAGCTCACGCTTCGGTTGCTCAACAACAACAAAGCTGGAGAATCTCACGCAGCCAAAATGAGGATTGTCAGTAACGGTGTTCAGCCTTACATTGTTCAAACCGGAGTCGACACTGATGGAGAGACTCAGGAAGAAGTTACAACATTTAGAATGAAACTGGACGTTTCTGAATGGAATTGATTCAACTCATCGACTAGCATGTGCCGTCATGTTCATCTTTTGTGTTGAAATGACCCTCGTTTGTGAAGCAGTCCGGCGTAAAATGACGGCATGTCAACAACACTCTACTACAACAACTCTTCCTCTTCTCTAAAGCAGCCCAACATGGCCACACCTCCTTTGTTGTGTGTTCTCAGGGGCGGGGTTTATGCAAATTTTGGGGTCTGTGATGTCACTAACCCAGGAAGAAGCTTGTTGTAGTCCCTACCAGCCGATTGTTGTAGTCATTAAAAAGTGGTTATGTAGAAAGAAAATATCTCCCTTTGCATTGAACTTTGAGCGTCGTAACTTTGCAGATGTTGTTTATGATCAAACAGCAACATTACACACTAACTAAAGTTAAAAAAGTGAAATCATAATCAAGGACCCCTTTGAAGTATGACCTCCGTTCGTTGAAATAACACAAAAAACAGGAGCCCTATTTTGTAGCTTATTCATGGAAAGTGCTGCTAACATTCAGAAGTGATGACTTCACCAAACACACACACACACTCACTCACATCTGAACACATACAGTCCTTTAACACACACACAGTACAGCCCTTGAGTGCGGCTGTGGATACGAGTGTGTGTTTACCCTAAATAACTCCAGTAGAACTAAATTAGAGGGTGTGCGGGAGGAAAGAGCCCTTAAAGAGTTCACCAGAGATCTGACACGCTCGTACTGAAGCATATGGCAGCGATCAGGCAGACGGCTTGAGTTTCAACATGACCCACTGCCCTACAGTCCAGCTAAAGTACAGAGACGTCCATGATACACTGAGTCAGAGTCATGTACATCACAGTCCTCAACAATTACCATATTCTTATGTTATTATTTTTATAGGATACTTATATTGTAGGAAACATCTTAAAATATTAAGTAGAAATTATAACAAGCAAATTAAAAAGTTTATTTTTGGACATGGTAATACCATGAATTTCTCTGAAATAAATGTAAACAAGTCAAATTTATTTGTATAGCACAATATACATTGTTTTTAAAGCAGCTTTGCAGAAAATCATGATGTTTATGTTTAGAATATCTTTATAATATTAGCATTTTTAGAGCTGGATGATAATATAGTTTACATTTTGTGATGATACTAGCAATCAAGCAGTTGAGATATAGTATCTATCACTTTACATGACTACTGTATGTATGCGGATAAAGTTTGACATGTGTATATATAAACTTGATACATTTTGCAACAAAATAAAATAAAAAAAAAAAAATCAGGCAGTTGAGATTTGCTATATAGTATACTGTAAGTGTAAAGTATGTGTGCAAAAAAAAGTTGGATATAATATATATCCAACATACTATATTTACATTTTTGGGATATGCCGTGTTCACGCCATGTCATAATTACCATAATTTCGAGATGACAACACGTGACGTACTCTGAGCTGTTGTAAGTTGTAATGACGAGCTCTACCAGGATGTGAATGCTTTTTACAAGTTAAAATCTCGTGATTACAATAAACGCACCTATATAAACAATCAAGCAGCTAAGGTTTGATATATAGTATAGTGACATAATGCTAGGGATGCACGATATATCAGCCACCATATTGGTATCAGCCGATATATGTTAATTTTTAATGTTATCGTTATCGGTAAGATAAAAAAAATTGGCCGATATATTAAAGCCGATAAATAATGGATTATTTCCTTCTGCTGAGACACTTCAGATGCGCACTGTCCTCCATTATGGTTTTGAATTGCTTGAAATATGATTGAAAAATCACATCAAAAAGGAAAATACAGTTGAGTACAGCGCAAGACTGTCATATCGGCTACATAAAATTATAATGAGAACATTATAACTGTGTTTGGGACATGGGTTTTAATGGTGAGACTTTTGTTTTTGTAATCAGCCTCTCAAATTATATAAAAATTTGGATTGAGATTTATCGGCCAATATATCGGTTATCGGCTTACAAATATAAAGAATTATCGGTTATTGGACAAAATGTTCATATCGGTGCATCCCTACATAATACCATAGTACACAAAATATGGTAATTATTCAGAACCATGCTGAATATCATAGTACTGGTTACACTTTATTTTAAGGTGTCTTTGTTTCACTGTATTTATAGATTAAATACTGTACTTACTATAGGGTTAGGTTTAGGGTTAATTGCATGTAATTATGCATAATATATAATTATTACTATAGTAACTACATGTAACACATGTAACAATGACACTGTAAAATAAAGTACTTTAGTATCTGATATGTTCAGTAACTCATGGTGAAGGAAGGGACATACAAAACAGCAAAAAAATCTGTAATTACATGTGATTTTAATCCAGATAAATAAAGGCTGTTTGCTCCGGCAGTGATATCTGACGAAGACAGGGATATAAACCAAACAAAAGCTACTGAACCCACTGCTGACACACTAAACACACACACAAACCTCACCTTATCTAACCCGCCACACCGACAGACATCAGCCGCACATCTGAAATGACTGAGAACACTCCAATACTGCTGCGAACGCACACCAGAAGANTGTCTCAGGGGTGTGTGTGTGTGTGTGTGTGTGTGTGTGTGTGTGTGTGTGTGAGAGAGAGAGTGCGGATTTCACCACAGGAGAAGGAAAGCAAGTAAGAGGCATATATTTAAAGGCAGTAAGATGACACATTTAAAATAAGTCCCACACACTTTCACAACTTCTGCAGTAGTTCAGAATTACTATATATATAAAAAAACATTATTGGAAACATTTGCACACTAAGTATAAAGAAAAAATGCAATATCTAGCCATTGAAATATTTTAGAGCAAAAGAAAATAGAATAATTTATATTCACTATAGAAATTTCCACGTTTTTCCAAATCACAAATTTAAAATTCCCTGATTTTCCTCGACTATGGGGAAAAATATGATTTAAAAATGTTTTTGACAAGTTTCTTCTGCTCACCACAGCTGCATATATTTGATCAAAAATACAGTAAAAACTGCAAAATTGTAAAATATTATTACAATTTAAAATATCTGTTTTCTATGTGAATATATAATAAACTCTAATTTATTTCTGTGATCAAAGCTGAATTTTCAGCATCATTACTCCAGTCTTCAGTGTCACATGATCCTTCAGAAATCATTCTAATATGCTGATCTGCTGATTTATGATTATCATCAATATTGAAAACAGTTGTGCTGCTTCATATTTTTGTGGAAACCATGATACATTTTCTTTTTAATGATTATTTAATGAATAGAAAGTTCAAAAGAACAGCATTTATTTGAAATAGAAATCTTTTATAACATTATAATGTATTTACTGTCACTTTTCATTCATTTAATGCATCCTTGCTGAATAAAAAGTATTAATTTCTTTAAAAATAATGTACTTTAATGGGCCCTCTGATATGTTCCACCTGAACGTCCCTCAACACACACTCGAAAATACACTCTCGTACCGCTTTCCTCTCCGTCTTTCTCTGGTAATTCTCCGTCTTTTTTCTCACAGAAGTGTGCGATTTGTTTATTTTCACACAAACTCTCGAATCCCTCTTGACCCGCACAGATCGCTCGCTAATTATCTCATTTACACATAATTACTTGGATGAGCTACAAAAAAATAAACAGAGCAGGTCATTCCATATTATCCAGATCCAAACCAAACCCTTTAAACAAATGTCTGTAATTCGCATCACAACATGCAGCGCAGAATTATAAACACTGCAACACGAGATCCGGCAGAGTTTTGTATAATTTGGGAAATTTTTCTGCAAAGCACAAACTCAGAATTAATTCCAGCTGCGGCAGAACGAACATTAACGGAAACACGTACATCATCATCTATAACTCATACTGACTCCCTTCAAAACACAAGATCTGGCTTAAATCCCGGCTAATTCATGACTTCAGTATGTGTTTTATTTTGAAAAACATTATAAAACATCCTGGATTTTCTTTGGTCAAATAAGGAACTTTCTAAAGTTTCTACAGACTGAGCTTTACTAAATAAAGCAGCCACAAATATGATAACTAATCACTCCTAGTTAGTGTTAATTAGATCATTAGAATTCACTGTGAGTTTGTTCACAAGCAGTGAAGGCGGGGTCACTGTGTGGGTCGTCATGACAATGGGAATGATTGACAGTTAGGCTGGCCACTGCTCTTATTAGGCTCTTTGTCCAAGCTAAATTATTCTTTCTTCCCCCCCCTAAATTTAATGTAATTTCATGAAATAATCACTATTTTTGTTTCAATCTCAAAAGCCAGAGGAGGTTTGAGTTTAGGACAGATGGGAACAGTTGAACTGAATTATGAATCCAGGCTGAAATTGCACAAAGACTCTTTAAAATATAACCAGACATGAGAGGAATTCATAAATAAAATGATTTACAAAAGTAAAATGGTCCAGTGATATGAGCTCAGAGAAATACAACAGCTGTGATTCAGATCGAAGGAAAAGTGCTCTGATGTTGTCAGAAGATCTTCAGCGGTCATGTGATTTCATGAGGGTCTCTGCAGTATGTGGAGTTTCAGAGAGCTTTTGCGCCCTCTGGTGTTAGTGAGTTTTTTTTTTTGCCTTTATTTTATAGGAGAGTGGAGAACAGTGTTATATACTATTATAGTGGTTCATCTTTCTTTAGTGTGTACTGTTGCTGTTTGAGCGTGAAAAAGAGTTCTTCTCTATATCGGTGTCTGTTTCTGAACTCCCTGAAACGCCTCCATTGAGTTCTCTTCACAATATTCCTCGTTTAAATAATTCATACGCAGAATAAAAGGGCAGGGCCTGGTTGAGTTAGTTAGTAATGTGTTGAAACTGGCAGTTATGGTAAGGGGCGGGACATTTTCCAAACATGCTGGAAGCGCTTGACCAATCACAACACACTGCTCCAGCCAACCAATCAGAGCACAGTGTGCTTTTCAGAAGGAGGGGCTTCATAGAGACAGGAACTAAACAGAGCGTTACTGACAGACTGGGAAGAGAGGAGCTGCAACAATGGAGAATATGAGGAAAATAATCAACATTCAAGCAGGAAAACCTGTTCTAGTAGAGCCTAAAAACAACAAGACTTTCAGAAAGGGCTTAAAGGCGACCTATAAAGCCCCTTTACCAAGATGTAATATAAGTCTCTGGTGTCTCCAGAATGTGTCTGTGAAGTTTCAGCTCAAAATCCCCCACAGATCATTTATTATAGCTTGTCAAATTTGCTCCTATTTGGGTGTGAGAAAAAACACGCCGTTTTTGTGTGTGTCCCTTTAAATGCAAATGAAGAGGGCGGAGCTTTAACAGCTCACGCTTCAGTTGCTCAACAACAACAAAGCTGGAGAATCTCACGCAGCCAAAATGAGGATTGTCAGTGATGGTGTTCAGCCTTACATTGTTCAAACCGGAGTCGACACTGATGGAGAGACTCAGGAAGAAGTTACAACTTTTAGACGTTTCTGAATGGTTAGTGGATAAATGTATGTAGTTGCTGTGGAGTTGATTCAACTCATCGACTAGCATAGTATTACATAGTATTAGGAAAAAAAGTAGGCGAAAAGTTGAGTTCCGCCGAGAGTCTGAAGTGCGCATTCGATGGACACTTTTCTCTCCACAGGAGAGGGTTTATGAATGGCAGCGAAGCGACGCAACTGACGCTGGTAGGTCATGTGACAGTAACAACATGGCAAATGTAGTACATCCCAATTTAATTCATACTATCCATATTTATACCAAACAGAACACACTTTTTTAATGGTTGCAAAGTAAATTTAAATTCAAATGTAGTACCTACTCAGACAGTACATGATTTCGGACGCACACTGGATCGCCAGAGTCATTAGGCTAATTAATGAAATCATCACTCACTGCTGTTGCCGGGCGGCTGTAGACCGTGTTTGGTGGCGGCGCACCAGCCCACGGGGAAGATGTCTCTGGAGTCGTAGCGGCACCAGTAATCGAACGCCCCCCTCCATCCATCAAACATCACGAAGATCTCCTCCCCCTTCACCTCGCCGATGGTGGCCGGGCAGATCAGGTACGGGTTCTTCTTGTCCACGGCCTCCAGTTTCATCCCGGGCTTGAAGCCGTTGTGGGGCGGCCGCAGGGGCTCCTGATGGAATTACAGTACACAGGTGTCATCAAAACCTTTTAATGTGATTGCATGATGCACACGGTCATCCACGTAAATGACTTCTCTCCAAAGAGGTTCAGCACCTTTTTAAATGCCGTGGCAGGTGCCATTTCGGCTCCATTAAGGGTCCTCAGGAGAAACATGGGCCACGACGAGGCGTTCATCCTGAATCCTGAGAACATGAGAGAGAGAGAATCCATAATTCTGCTCGCATGTAAATCACATTCATGTCGAACAACAAAATCACACTGCGGCCAAAAACAAGACACAAAACAGGACGCATTAAGAGGAATAGCATTTAATGACATTATTGTTAATTGAAATAAAAGCGTTAAAATAAATAAAATAGAATATAAAAAAGAAAAAAATTATTTTAGTTAGTTGCAAAGGCAAAATTTCTATTTCTATTTTTGTGGTTAAAGTTAAAGTAATAAATTTACTACAACTAAAAATCCCCCCAAAAAAACATTAACAAAGTAATCATTAACAGAAATAAAATAGAATATAAAAAAAAAAGAACTTTTATTTCAATTAATTTTTTTATGTAAAGTTAAAGTAATTACATTACTACAGCTAAAAATACTAAAAAAAACATCAATGTTAATTGAAATACAGTAAGTGTTAACAGAAATAAATTAGAATATAAAAAAAGAAAACTTTTATTTCAGTCAGTTGCGAAGACAAAATTTCTAATTTGTGGCTAAAATTGAAGTAATAAAGTTATTACAACTAAAAATACTAAAAAACATTAACGTTAATTGAAATAAAGTAATCGTTAACAGAAACAAAATAGAATATAAAAAAGTCGACTTTTTTATTTAATTTAGTTGCGAAGACAAAATTTCTCATTTTTGTTCGGTTTAAGTTAGTTTAATTAAAAATAAAAATAGTAAAAAACATCAACATTAATTGAAATAAAGTAAACGTTAACAGAAACAAAAAAGTAAACTTAATTTCAATTTTAACCACAAATTAGAAATTTTTCCCTTCAACTAACTGAAATAAGTTACTACAACTAAAAGTACTAAAAAAAACATTAAATGAAATAAAGTAGAATCTAAAACATGTAAACTTTTATGTCACTTAGTTGCGAAGGCAAAATGTCTAATTTGTGCTTAAAGTTGAAGTAATAAACGTTTCATTTAAATTCAGTAAGCATTAACAGAAATAAAATACAGTAGAATATAAAAAGTCAACTTTATTTAATTTAGTTGCGAAGGCAAAAAAGTTGCTTAGTTTAAGTACTAAAATAACACCTACAACTAAAAAACATTAACGTTAATTTAAATACAGTAATCGTTAACAGAAATAAAACAGATAAAAAAAGTAATCTTTTTTAATCAATTTAGTTGCGAAGACAAAATTTCTAATTTTCATTCAGTTCACGTTAAAGTAATACAATTACTACAACAAAAAAAAATAAATAAAAAAAAATACTAAATAGACATTTAAAAAAAATGAATAGAAACAACTAAAACAACAACATGTTAATGAAAATGTAAAGTATTAAATTCAAACTAGTTTAAAAGATGAATAAATACTAAGATGCAGTAATGATGCTCAAATAACACTGGAGACTCGGGCAGTGACACGAGACGGACTGTCCCTCCAAACACAGCCTCATGGAAATTACACAGTCAAATCAGCTGTTATTTTTGCCCACTTGTTTGTACAACTCATATGAATCATTAACTCTGCACTAGATTCAGTTCATTCTATTAGACGTCTGCTTCTTAGCAATACTGTGATCATCCGTACCCAGCGGCGGCTGCAGCATGTCTCCGTTCTTCTCGCAGGTTCCGATTGGCTGGATGTCGGCGGAGTCGACCAATCGCCAGAAGTCGTTGGTGTTGTCGCTGCCGTCCAGTCGTAGGCGGAGCCTCACGCCCATTAAGCCCATCACCGTGGCGATGCAGGTGGAGGTGGAGTTTCGAGGGTCCCGGGCCTCCAGCTTCATACCGGCCTTGAAGTCGTTGGAGGGAGGAAACTGAGACTGGAATCAGAGAACACGATATTAACATCCAAAGACTGAACTTGAGTTTGATGAGTTTGAATTTGAATCAACCCTGTAAAGCCTGGCATATGAAGCAACAGTTAGAAAAATCTAATTTTTGAAACAGTTTATTGACAAAATATTTAAAAATCTATAAAAGTTTGCATATGTGATTTTTGCTGAGCATCATATTTGAAACATCAGGCTTTTATGGCTCAGATAATATGATATAATGAGAATATGGAGAGAAAAACTGAGCAAAAATATGCAATTTGGTGCAGATGCTGATATTAATATGGACAAAAATTAAGATGAATTTCTGATGCTTGTATTGTAAATCAAGAATAAGAGTATTTATATAAAATACATATAAATATCAGCATCTTGAAAATGGACAAACCCAGTGATTGGGTTGATCTAGAGGCAACAATAATAATCAAAACGTGAACATTTATTAATAAGCAATTTGATAAATGTTTTTTGTTGAATTATTATTCATTAAAAACTTATTAATAAATGTTCATTTCCAATTTATAATTTGGAATTTTAAAACAATAGTTGAGTTAAATAAAACTACCCAGCGGGTTGGGCAAACATATAACCCATTCGCTGGGTCGCTGGGCCGAAACAACCCAAATCGCTGGGTCGAAACAACCCATATCTCTGGGTCGAAAAAACCCAAATCGCTCGGTCAAAAAAACTCATTCACTGGGTCAGAACAACCCAAATCGCTGGGTTAAAACAACCCAATTGCTGGGTCGCTGGGCCGAAACAACCCAATTCGCTGGGTCAAAACAACCCTAAAAAGCTGGGTCAAAACAACCCAATTGCTGGGTCGCTGGGCCGAAACAACCCAATTCGCTGGGTCAAAACAACCCTAAAAAGCTGGGTCAAAACAATCCATTCGCTGGGTCAAAACAACCCAATTGCTAGGTCGCTGGGCCGAAACAACCCAATTCGCTGGGTCAAAACAACCCTAAAACGCTGGGTCAAAACAACCCAAATCGCTCGGTCAAAACAATCCATTCGCTGGGTCAAAACAACCCAATTGCTGGGTCACTAGGCCGAAACAACCCAAATCGCTGGGTCAAAACAATCCATTCGCTAGGTTAAAACAACCCATTCGCTGAGTTACTGGATCAAAACAACCCAATTGCTAGGTCAAAACAATCCATTCGCTCGGTCAAAACAACCCAATTGCTGGGTCACTAGGCCGAAACAACCCAAATCGCTGGGTCAAAACATCCCATTCGCTGGGTTTGTCCATTTTTAACCCAACTTGGGTAGTTTTTCACCCAGTATTTTTATAGTGAAGCTCTGCAGATTGAAAACATATAATGCAATGCAATGATGATTAAGAGATGAAGAAATAAACCTTCCTCAAAAAGCCTGATGATAATATTTGATATTCATAGATTTTTCTAAAACACGATGTCTGGATAATCAAGTAAACCGAAGCTGCTTCAGTCCAGTCTTGAAAAATTACTAACAATATCAAATATAATATTCAAAGTCATTCTTACGTTTACTTGATAAAAAGCAGCGCAGATTTCCCAGGAGAAAGACGTGAAGCACGAGCTGAAGGAGGACGTTTGTACAATTATACTAAAAGACTTTTACTTGCTAAAAAGTCTAAACGATCAATCAGACGACAGAAGGCATGAAGTAGATTGTGTGCGACAGGTTTTTCAGCCTTATTTGCGCATCAAATATGATACAGTAGGCTTTATAGGGTTAATGTGATTTCTATTTACAGAACAAACAACGTGTTTGTCTAAAAGTGTCCGTTATCTGTCGTCACATGACGCTCTCACCTGTCTGAAGCAGCTGGGAGGGGCGGGAACGGATGACGTCTCTTTTAAATACTCCTCCCATGAGAAGGACTCAGTCACTGCAGCAGAGAAACACACATCATTACATCATCACACACATGCTGATCTCAGGTCAGTGTTTCAGGAGAGAGTGTGTCATTACCTTTGACTGGTCCAGGACCTGTGAGAGACATGCTCCTGCCCGCTTTATCCTTCTTACTGTCTTTGTGATCTGCAGAAGAACGACACCAATCTCATGTTCTGATTACAATCTGTTTGAAAATGAAGTATTGAGTTGTTTTCATCATCAACTAGAGCAGGTGCTGGAAACACTTTACAGTAAGCTCTCATTTGTTAACATTATTTCATTTTGCAACTACTATATTCACCCAAACTGATCTTCTTATGTGTTCAGCGGAAGAATTAAAGTCATACTTGCTCTGGAACAACATTAAGTCGAGTAAATAATGACAGAATTGTCATTTTTGTGTGAACTGTCACTTTAATGCGCACTGTCGTCTAACTGTAAGTCTGTGTGTGTTTTACCTTTCAGTACCGTCCGGCCCATGCTGACCATCAACTCTGGTGAGATTCTGAAGAGATCCGAGCGCTCGACCTGTGACACACACACAGATTCATGCAGATTTGTCAAATCAACATCTTTAATCATAGCTTTGCATTTTTAAAAACTTAAACATTTTATTTCAGCAAAGTTGCAAAGGCAACATTTCTCATTTTCATTTAATTGAAGTTGAAATACTAAAATATCTACAATAAAATAAATACTATAATAAACTACAACTTAAAAAAAAATTATATATATATATATATATATATATATATATAT
>RJVU01042605.1:240154-256115 GCA_003731715.1 Anabarilius grahami | reverse complement strand
ATTTTTAAGACAGATTTATTTATTTATTTGTTTTTTGCAGATATTTGATATTTTGGGGAATATTCAAGTCAAGTCAGCTTTATTTCTATAGCGCTTTATACAATACAGATTTTCAAAGCATCTTTAAAGTGATAACAGGAAAATGATTCAGTGATGCAAACGGTTCATTTCAGCTATACAGCAGCTCTAGAATAAAACTGTGTCAGCTGGAGTCAGTTCATTGATTCAGTTCTAAAGATCATCAATTATTAAATTAGTTCATTTCATCTATAAAGCAACTCTGCAGAAAACAGTGATGTCATCGTCCAGCTCATTTCAGTTCTCATCCAATAGTGTCAGTGCATTCAGATCAATAATATTATTGAGTATTAAATAATTAGATATTGCAATTTTTTTGGCCAATTCCGATTTCTTATTTTTTGTTAGTATGTTCCAATTTTCTTTCTAAGAACTATAATTGACACCATATACAAACAAAAAATCTTATTTTAATAAAAAAAAACACAAGTAAAATGTCAGTAATAAAACAAGAACAAATAAACAAATTGCAAACAACAGCACAAATAAATGCAATAGAATGAAGAGAGCTGTGAAAGTTTTTCAGGTTGAGTAGGTTTTTATTCAGGTAAGAAATACTACAGAAATTAAAGTAATCAAATGTAAAATAACACTGGATAGTCTTAAAATTAAAAAACATATTCAGTCAAGAGCAGAAAGTGATTTTCTTTGTCTTTTGTTCTTTTATTAACATGACCGACAGCATTTACATTTATGCATTTGGCAGACGCTTTTATCCAAAGCGACTTACATTGCATTATACTATACATTTGTATCTGAGTATGTGCAATCCCTGGGATCGAACCCATGACCTTGGCATTGCTAGTGCCATGCTCTAACCACTGAGCTACAGGAAAGCTTTTATTATTTATAGTGATGCACCGATCGACAGCAGCAGGTTTATTAGGCTGCTGTCACTTTAAGAGCTTATGCACGGACCCTGCATGCGTTCTCTTTCTCAACTATTTAACGTTCCAAAACTGACTGTTTAACTGAATACTTCCCAATATGGGTATTTTGACATCATTTTGTATGTATTTGACCGTTTAAGTGCAGTAAGCCGCTCATTTTGGTACTTTTGTGACTCACAAGCAGTTTGAGACTGAGCGTGACTTGTGTTCTCCACTAATATTGATCAGTGGGGTTTAGAGACAAGTGAGTGAGAAGAGGCGGGTGTGTGTCAATTCACCGTCGGAGAGAAGAGAGTGAGAATGCGCAGCTGACGTTATTCCCTGTGCCGCTGGTAACAAAACGGATCGTCTCGGAATCGGAAAGACATGAGACTGACCGGCCGGTTACCGTTCCGGGGGCGATCATGCTGGAAATCGTCTGATTCCAATCCCTGGCTGGTCGATCGGTGCATCACTATAAATAATATTATCCTTGAATATTAAATAATATTATTGAATTATTCATTTATTCGGTAGTGACAATTTGGCAGTTGATATTTTAGATAAGAGATCAACCGATAATCGGTTTTATAGATACTTTTCCTGATATTTAAAGGGTTAGTTCACCCAAAAATGAAATTTCTGTCATTAATTGCTCACCCTCATGTCGTTCCACACCCGTAAGAGCTTCGTTCATCTTCAGAACACAAATTAAGATATTTTTGATGAAATCTGAGAGCTTTCTGTTCTGTCCACGCGTTGGAGATAAATATTTTGTAGATGAAGTGGTAAATTATGTTTTTTTTGCTCAAACAAAGCACTTTGTGTCCCTTCATAAAATTGAGGTTAAACCACTGGAGTCACATGGATTACTTTAATGAAGTTTTTACCTTTCTGGCCCTTGAAAGTGGTAGTTGCATAGACTGTCAATGGAGGGACAGAAATCTCTCAGATTTCATTAAAAAGATCCTCATTTGTTTTCCAAAGATGAACGAAGGTCTTACGGGTTTGGAACGACATAAGGGTGAGTAATTAATGACTGAATTTCCATTTTTGGGTGAACTAACCCTTTAATTTTTCCATAATCTAATATCGGTTTTGTGATATCGGATTCACAGATAAATGGCGCCATTTTAAGATCGCCATTAAAGCACTGCATCTGAGGGGAGACAGGTCAACAATGGTGTTCACAGGTAAAGCAACTTGCTTTGCTTTAAATAATAATCTTTATTTACCATAAAAGCCATTAATGTGCAAATATCGGTTTTGCATATCGGTTATTTGACATAAAAAAATCGGTTATAAAAACAAAATATCTAATTTTATCAATAATACTGGCAGATATTTTATATTTCAGACATTATTTATTTTATAATCTCCTTTGGCAAAAACTTGATATTTATCAGGCGATATGGTCTCTCTCAATAGAGAACACTAACATGCTGTCTAGTTGAACTTCCTAAATGATGCCTCCGTTATGGCAGATGTTTGTGATCTATTTGTGCTTCCTCTGGCTCACTAAACTCAATTCTTCAGCTGTTACGTGAGCCGTGTCTTTCTCAGCGAGCTTTTATCCGTCTCTCCGTGTGTTCTTCACCCATCAGCCTGCTGGACACGTCGAGTCTCTCTTCTCTCTTTCAGTTCAGCGTGTCGTTCTTTAATGGCACTGAATATGCTTCTGCCGTGGACTATTTATAGCTGCATCCTAATTATCTGTGACCCACACGAGCAGAAATACTTAACTCCGCGCCGCACATGAAACACAACAAATTGGCATTGAAGAAACATTTGCTCCTTTGTGAGATGAAATAAGATTGTGCTGAGATGTTGGTTAAGGATTCGTTGTTTTGTTTTGGAGAGCATTTGGTGGAACTGGTAAACAACCACCTAGCAACCACCTAAAACACCCTAGCAACCACATAGCGATGCACTAGTAGAAACCATCTGGTCAAGGATGATTTTGCTGGTTTACTGGCACCACCATCTATCTATGCAGATATTTTATATTTCAGGCAATATTTTTTATATTTCTTTAAATTGTATTGTCAGATATTTGATATTTCTTGTAATATTTATTCATTTGTTTGCTTATTTTTATTTATTTATTTATTTACTTATTGGTATTGCCAGATATTTGATATTTCTGGCAATATTTATTTTTGTTTGTTTGTTTATTAATTTACTTATTTACTTACCAGTATTGACATTTGTGGCAATATTTATTTATTTATTAACTTACTTATGTAATTATNTTATCGGTATTGACAGATATTTTATATTTCTGGCAATTTATTTATATATTTATTTATTCAGTTCAGATATTTGATATTCCTGGCAATATTTATTTTTTGTTTGGTTGCTTGGAGTTTGTTTGTTTAATTATTTATTTACTTATCGGTATTGACAGATATTTAATATTTCTGTCAATGTTTCATTTATTTATTTAATTTGTATTGTCAAGTATTTGATATCTCCTGCAATATTTATTTATTTTATTATTTTTCTAATTTGTGTTGTCAGATATTTGATATTTCGGCCAATATTTATTTATTTATTTATCTGTATTAGCAGACTACATATCAACACACTGGGATTTAAACATCTGTCTTGTGTGTTTCCGCAGGTGTGTGCTGACAGACATCATCATGCTCAAAGTCTCTCGGTGATCCAGTCCTTCCCATGATTCCACACCAGGCCGCCCCATGCCAGCACGTAACCACGGCGACCACTCGCCCCCGTGAGCCCCTCCTCTGTCGCCCGGCGGCCGTTTGAGTGGATGAGGAACCCGGCCTCCAGTGATGTGATGCACAGGTTTGAGGTTCTTGGGATTGTGGGGGAAGGTCAGTACCGTCAGATGATACAAAACTGCTGTAGAAATAGACTGATAAAAGAAATGATGCAGAAAATACAGGATAAAGACATTTCCTGAGGAAACGGGAAGACTTTATACAGTAAATCCTTTTATAATTCCCTGTATTTTCACATCATTTGTCACAAATGCTTTTTATGGCCATGTTTCTTGAAGCACTGAAAAGGGTCACATCATGAAAAATTGAATTTTCCTTGATCTTTTGAGATAAGAGTTTGATGTACACTTAGAACTTGCTGCGATTCAGGCCGAAGAGAGTATTTGAGACTAAACTGCAAATACTATTCGTTTTATGATTATTTCAGATTTCTGACATTTTCTTAAGTGATATCTGAAGTCAGACATACCAAATTCCTTAACACATGACCATTTTGGGGTTTTTAATGCAGTTTTTAGGGGCTGTTTGTCTGAAATAGATCACTGAAAGAATAGAATTTTGATTAATTTGATGATAGATTTTAACTCTGTTTTCTCTAAATATGAGTTTAGTTGAATGAAACCGATCACAGTCTGAAGAACCTGATTTGGGTTTTTAATTATTGTATTTTGCTTTTGGCAGAATAATATCCTGGCATGGAAGAAAACTCAAAATTGCACAGTGGTGTCTGTCTGCAAAGGAATAATTTTCACTTAAGAAATTAGAGAAAATTTGTATACAAAGCAGAATATAAAGTTGTAAGTGTAAACTAAATATTGACATGTGCCTCAGTGAGTAGTTCTTACTGAACAGCACTTGTTAAAAAATATATAGATATTATATGACCCCTTTTAATGCATTTAATAAAGCATTTAATTTTATTGTACTCATATACACTACCGTTCAAGTTTGTGGTCAGTAGGATTTAATAAAAAAAAAATATATTACTTTTATTCAGCAAATTCGCATTCAATTTATAATGTTACTAAAGCTTTCTATTTCCAATAAATGCTGTTCTTTCTGTTAATCAAAGAATCCTGAAAAAAGAAGCCATGAGATAGCTTTCATATTTGGAGGTATTTGCATGCATCAGGGAGCCGCTTTAAAATTGCGTTTGAATGCACTCTCGCATTTTACGTTCGATTTCACGATTGCGCGTACTCTGTGAATGGAAAGCGGCGTTGCTGAGCGCATTCTACAAGATCAGACATTTATCAGACGCTTAAGCTCTGTTGTGCAACGAATCCTCCGCCATGGTCTTGTCAGTCATCTCGTCACTTACTCTCATCACGTGATCAGTGAACTCTGATTCCTGCTGCACTACGTACGACAGCTCGTGTTGGATGACCTGGATGGGATTGAAGCAACCGTTAACTGAATTAAATGGTTTTCATTTTTATAAAAAGCAAAATGACAGTAAATGTACAAAATGTAAATGTAGCGGTGCCATATTCTATCCTAATTTCACCCTCACACTCCGTTAAACGGCTGACTGGTAATGTGAATTATATATATGGTCAAGGTCTTTATATTTAACATGAATGCTGCATTTTTAAAGATCTTGGTCATGACTTATAAATGTGTTGGAAGTTGGAACGTACGTCTTCCGGCGATTCTGTGTATTGTAGAGACGTGTGTGTTGAGGTGTGTGAAGTCTCTCTCTCTCTCTCTCTGTACATTTTGAATGAGGGTGTGGTAAAAGTCTCGGGGGATCAGGTTATTTTTACTCCTTCATCTATCTCTCACACTCTGATGCCCCACTAACACCATGGCGAGTGTGTGTGTGTGTGTGTGTTGAGATAAGATGTGTGCTGCCTCTCTTAGATGTTTCTCACAATGAGTCTTAAAGGTGAATATCATGAAAACTGTAAGTTTGGGTCATATTGAATCACAAAATAAGAAATAGTATGCATAAAGGACATTTTTAATTTCATTTTTGCATTGTGACATTGTTTTCATGATAGTGATGCACATTAAAAGGCCACTTTTGCATTTAAAAATTAGACTCTAACGTTAATACCCCTGGAATAATCAAAAATAAGCAAGACATGATGTCCATTTAGCACGTTTACATAGAAAAACTGTGGGAAAATAGTGCAGTGGAATGCAAAAAAAAATAAAATATATAAATAAGTTGTGAAGGGTAGTTGATATTCAGTACTTTTTGGAAGTTTATTTGTTCTGTTGTGTGGATTGCTGAAAATCCATCTAAAACAACATTCTATTAAATGATGCAGTTTATATTAATGGGAAGGGAATATTTGTAAAAAATAATCTTGCAGTAATCAGAATGATATCTGAGATTTTGGGGTATAAAATAATGTCACACAGGCAAAAACATTGCTTCATGCATTGGCCAAATTTGAGATTTTGAACTATTTGACTTTTCATAATGGAGAGAAAACATCCAAATAAACTTTTAAGTATCTTTTTGCGTCTGTAGATTTCGATTACAATGCATATCTTTAAAGGCCATATTTTATAAATGAGTTTTTTTCTCCACTTCAGCAGCACTTACAAACACCAAAATGTACAGTTTTATTCCTATCTATATTCTGAAGTTTTTTACTGTGGGGTTTGTTCAAATATCATTCACATAATTTAACACAACATTTTATTCCTTAAAATATGGTGAAAATGAATATTTTTCTCTGTTGACAGTATTTTCAGATTTATGGAGCGATAAAAAGATATATCCAAAATCCCCTCAGTAAAAACCTTTAACTCTAATGTGTCAACAAACTCAAACAAGAATTTAGAATCTGTGTTTATCCAAAATTTTAATTTAAGGTCATGCTCAAAAGTTTAAAAACTAATGGGAATGAATAAAGACGGAATGGTAATTTTCGTGTGAGCTATCCCTTTAAAAAAAAACTAAAACACAGTGAGTGGCAGATGTGTAGAAATTTATGAATGACAGGCGTTTCAGTTCCAATTATAATCAAAACCAATTAACTTCCACATGGTCCTCTGAAAATCCAAAGTTTCCCTCTCACAACTTTCCACTCACATGAGCGCGTCTTGTAAACACAATCAATTGAATATCACCTGAAGGCAGAAATATATTGCCACGTCTCATCCAAATCAATTGGCTTTCAATTAGTATTGAGCGGCGAGAGGATAAACAAAGACGTCAGGATGGGAACGAAGGAATATGAGAGAGAAGGAACAGCTGAGAGGAGATTAAACTACTGATGGCCAACAGAGAGAGAGAGCAGAAACTGATCTACTGACAGCTGAACACACAGCAGGCCACACACACACACACACACACTCTCTCTCTCTCATGAGAGCATCAGTTCATACACTATGATTGTTTACACATTATTTGTGTTCATCTGGGTTATGTTACATAATGATCTTTATAACTATCATCTCTCTTCTGGGCCGTCGGCCACTCTCCGTCCAAGACATCAATACCTTATGGGTGAATCTCATTACAAAATGTCCAGGTCATATTTGACCTCAAAGTCAAAAGGAACGAAATAAGAAATTATATTTTGGACAAGTGAATAGGGTAAAAAAAAAAAAAAAAAAAAAAAANTTTTGTATCGCAATTTTTCATAAAAGTTTGTTTCAATAAACAGTGAGGTATTATCTAATTAAACATTTAAGTAATTTGTATAAATGTATAGAACATACAGTCATTCTCAAAAGTTTACATACCCCTTGCAGATTGTGCAAAATGTTCATTATTTTAACAAAATAAGAGTGAACATACAAAATGCATGGTATTTTTTTTTTAGTACTGTCCTGAATAAGATTTTTTATATATATATGAGATGTTTACATATGGTCCACAAGACAAAAAATAGCTGAATTTTATAAAAATGACCCTGTTCAAAAGTTTCATACCCTTGATTATTAATATTGTGTGCGGTTTCCTGGATGATCCATGACTTTGATCCAGATTTTTTTCTCTGCATCACTTCCTGTGAATTCAACTTTATCCTATATTAATAAAACTGACAGTGGTCCAAAACAACATATCCTGAGATTTGTGTGTAATGCGAGATGTTCTCCTTATTCAGGAAAAATCAAAAACAAATGCTGATGAAACTGTTGCGCTTGTAAAAACAGGTCACGTAGTTCCACTTTTACTGTATGGCCTCGTTTTCTTCTCTTTTTTTTTGTTTTTCCTATTCCAGCTCTGGAAAAAGCAGGTTAAGCTAGATATGTCTTGAAGATTAGCCTGTTTCACTTGATCATCGAGATTCACTGCCTTGTCACATGCTCCTCAGCTGATTGGTGGATGCGTGTGTGACTCTCCTCCTGATTGGCTGAGGCTGAGGAACGGGTGGGGAAACGCCTGTGGCTGTTTCAGCGTAGTTTACCAGCATCACGTCTTTACTGCACATTGAGTTGAGGAGATGCTGGCCGATTATACGCTTCACAGGCCGTGCTGGGGTGTGTGTGTGCGCTGTTATTTCGGTTCGTCTTCCTTTTGGATCAGTGCTGCACTGATGTCATCGCATTTGTGAAGCGGAGTGGAGGATAAATAACGTGACTCAGAGAAACAAACTGTCACGCTGTTTAAGATGATGGCACAGGATGATTTTGTTGCTCTCTCACAGTAGCTGTTTGATTCACTGAAACTTTGTCTCAGATGTTTGCTAAATAAAAATAACTGACATCCAGAAAGAGTGTAGAGCTATAAAATGATGATTTGATGTTTGAGTTCATAATAAAAACTCGCAGACATTGGTATCCTGAGCAGATCTGAGCACAGTTTGAGACATTGTTGAGATCTCTTCTGAAGCTCCAGAGGAGACGCCAATGTTCTGATTAACTAAAACTATCAAAAATCATTTTAGGCCTAAAGTTTAGAGTTTAAAGCTTAAAAAAACTAGAAATGTTGCCTAAACTGAAACTGCAAATATAAAATTAAAAGCTAATGTAAAATATTAATAAATACTATTGTGAAATGTTTTTTTGAAGTTGTAAATAAAGCAAAGATTATTGTCGTGCATTTTACAAGAAAATAGTATTTCAGTATTTCTACTTCAAAATGTCATATTTATTCGATGTGTTTATAACTGTTTCTTTTTTTATTTGTGAAATTACTTGCAAATTCTGAGTAAAAGTGGTTTCTACAAATATAAATAATACTGAGATACATATGAGATTACTGGAGTCTTTTTCTCAAGAGAAACATCTGAAACGCTGGATACTTCAGCAAAAGTCTCATTTGATCTCATTGCTGTCTAATTGAGAAATTGAAGAGCTTTAATGTAGAATTTTCTTCGACGCTGAAGTAAAAATCATCCTGATCTATAAACGTCTTTCTCTTTTCATTATTCATGACAGTGAAGTGATCAAATCTTAACGTCTTATTATCTCAGAATATGAAGCGGTGGCTCCATCATCGTTAATCATATGAATCATCTTTCTTGGGAAAAAAAAATCAAGCTATGTCTTTGAGTTTTATACAGTTAGTCCAGTTTTGTCTTCTCTCTCTCTATATACAGGTGCTGGTCATATAATTAGAATATCATCAAAAAGTTGATTTATTTCACTAATTCCATTCAAAAAGTGAAACTTTTATATTATATTCATTCATCACACACAGACTGATATATATTTCAAATGTTTATTTCTTTTAATTTTGATGATTATAACTGACAACTAAGGAAAATCCCAAATTCAGTATCTCAGAAAATTTGAATATTGTGAAAAGGTTCCATATTGAAGACACCTGGTGCCACACTCTAATCAGCTAATTAACGCAAAACACCTGCAAAGGCCTTTAAATGGTCTCTCAGTCTAGTTCTGTAGGCTACACAATCATGGGGAAGACTGCTGACTGGACAGTTGTCCAAAAGACGACCATTGACACCTTGCACAAGGAGGGCAAGACACAAAAGGTCATTGCAAAAGAGGCTGGCTGTTCACAGAGCTCTGTGTCCAAGCACATTAATAGAGAGGCGAAGGGAAGGAAAAGATGTGGTATAACCGCATCCTGGAGAGGATTGTGAAACAAAACCCATTCAAAAATGTGGGGGAGATTCACAAAGAGACTGCAGCTGGAGTCAGTGCTTCAAGAACCACTACGCACAGACGTATGCAAGACATGGGTTTCAGCTGTCGCATTCCTTGTGTCAAGCCACTCTTGAACAACAGACAGTCTAAAGACAAAAAGGACTGGACTGCTGCTGAGTGGTCCAAAGTTATGTTCTCTGATGAAAGTAAATTTTGCATTTCCTTTGGAGTCTAGAGGAAGAGAGGAGAGGCACACAATCCACGTTGCTTGAGGTCCAGTGTAAAGTTTCCACAGTCAGTGATGGTTTGGGGTGCCATGTCATCTGCTGGTGTTGGTCCACTGTGTTTTCTGAGGTCCAAGGTCAACGCAGCCGTATACCAGGAAGTTTTAGAGCACTTCATGCTTCCTGCTGCTGACCAACTTTATGGAGATGCAGATTTCATTTTCCAACAGGACTTGGCACCTGCACACAGTGCCAAAGCTACCAGTACCTGGTTTAAGGACCGTGGTATCCCTGTTCTTAATTGGCCAGCAAACTCACCTGACCTTAACCCCATAGGAAATCTATAAGGTATTGTGAAGAGGAAGATGCGATATGCCAGACCCAACAATGCAGAAGAGCTGAAGGCCACTATCAGAGCAACCTGGGCTCTCATAACACCTGAGCAGTGCCACAGACTGATCGACTCCATGCCACGCCGCATTGCTGCAGTAATTCAGGCAAAAGGAGCCCCAACTAAGTATTGAGTGCTGTACATGCTCATACTTTTCATGCTCATACTTTTCAGTTGGCAAAGATTTCTGAAAATCCTTTCTTTGTATTGGTCTTAAGTAATATTCTAATTTTCTGAGATACTGAATTTGGGATTTTCCTTAGTTGTCAGTTATAATCATCAAAATTAAAAGAAATAAACATTTGAAATATATCAGTCTGTGTGTAATGAATGCATATAATATACAAGTTTCACTTTTTGAATGGAATTAGTGAAATAAATCAACTTTTTGATGATATTCTAATTATATGACCAGCACCTGTATGTATATATATATATATATGACCCTACAAGTTTGATTAAATTATCAAAATATGAGGAAAATATTTTAAACACGAATGGAAAAACAAACATTAAACTTGTTTAATGTATTTATCTGACAAAATTATTTGGGGGGAAAAGGCAAACTACAGCTGTAGGTTTTTTTTACTATGCAAAANAAAAAAAAAAAAAAACACAAAGAAAACCAAAAAGTGCACAGGAAAAAGACTACAACATCATAAGTTATTAATATTTTCTTTGGTTTTCTCCTGTTTTTGCATGTGTTCGTAATTTTTTTGTATGACAGTTTGGGCAAAAATTATGTCGGCACAATTTGGCATGATTCATTGCGTTATCACAAATAAAACAATTGACTACAATTGACTAATACACAATATGCTTTTTACAGTTTTGTTTTTTTAGAATTTTTTATTTAATCGGAATGGTATGAAATTTGGTAAAGGTTTTGGCATTNACGCACACACACACACACACACACACACACACACACACACACACACACACAAACACAAACACAAACAAACAAAAAATTCATGGACATGATTTGAAAAGGTTAAATGGTCCTGAAAAATATAGTCACACTTATGCTCCTTGTGGTAAAAAATGAGCGCATTAGAAATTAATGTGAGACGAATTTCATCTCATGGAAGTGTTTGGTACTGCGCCCAAACAAAATCTTACTGAAAGCTCATTTTTTTAAATATCAAGCCTCAAATTTGGAACACAACTTGTTTAGATTTATTTCTCACAGTTTTAGAGTAAAATGTGTTTTGGAAAATATATATTTCATATAAAAATTGAAAATGGTATTTTTGTGCATTTTTCTTTTCATAACAATAAATGTACAATTTTATAACTTTTTTTCATGTACACATTTTAAAACTTTTTATACTTCAACAATAATCTGGGTCCGGTTACATAAACCACTTAGACTAGTCTTAAAAGTAAAGACACTGTTTTTTTTCTTGAAGATTGGTCCTAATTTTTTAAAGTCCGTTACATAAAAAGTTAGACTGGTGTAATTTGAATTGGAAAAATAACATTGATTACCCCTTGGTTAACTGCAAGTTGGTCAAACTAGTTCTTAAGACTTAATATAGTGACTAAGTTTATGCAACTGGCCCCTGGACATTTCATTTTGAGGTCTATGCTCAAAAAGTGAATAAATGGACTATAAACTACTGCATAAATATAATATAGTAGCATAAAATCTCCTAAAAATACAAAATATTAAATAAAAAATATTATCGAACTAAAATATACTACAATCCTTTCATTGAAATAAAAAATTTGTGAATTTTTGACCGACACGCAAACAGCATCAGAGAGTTAAAAACGCATACAAAATAAGAGACGATAGTCCAAAATCTCTACCGGTTAATCGTGTCCACGGGCATTTTGCCCACCTCTATCATGAACTCAATATTAACCTTATCATGATTATGATATTTTCCAAAACTGCGTCGCCCTGATATACACCATGTGATGCTTTGTAGCTCTTCACATTGAGCAGGTTGTGGTAAACGTGATTTGGAGGTTGTTCTCGGATGTCAGCCGGATCTGTTGGCTGGGATCTTCGGATGAGCTCAGATCCTGCGGGACTGTAGATTTGTGCCACAGATAGAGCCAGACCCGAGCGAACACACGGCGCACAGACGCTTCCATCAAAAAACAATCACCTGAGTGCCAATTTGAGTATTGTTTGGGCTAAACGCGCTCATATGAGATTTATAATGAATTCGGCTGATTGAACAAACACGTTGGCAGCGATTTGGCCCTTCGTTTCGCTCGCGTCCCAGAGGTCTTAAGTGAAAACAGGATGTTCTTACAGTTCTCTCAACGTCTCTCTGTCTTTGTCAGGTGTGTGAATCAATGCCTCGTCTTTCTCCATCCTCCTCCCTTCAATCACTTTATTCATCAGACACAAAACGCTCAGGGTTTTTGGACGGAGGTTTTGGCACGGCTGCGAGAATCGTGTTTACAAAGACAGGTGGAACTGGGTGAAAGTTTGAGTAAAACCTGTTTGTTTCTCTCTCTTTCTCTCGCAGGAGCTTACGGCGTGGTCCTGAAGTGCAGACACAAGGTACGATCACACTCTTGCTCTCTGGAGAGACCGCAAATCACATTTTTATGCACACATGATTTCAGCTCATTTGCAGCCTATTTGCCTTAAAATGTGTTCAAAAGGCCATACTACTGATTCATTTTGAATATGCAGCTCACAACCAGTCAAAAATGTGGAATAATTCAGATTTTTAAATGCTTTTTAAAAAAAAAGAGTCTCTTCTGCTCACCAAGGCTGCGTTTATTTGATCAAAAATACATTAAAAATTGTGAAATATTATTATAATATAAAATATCTGTTTTCTATCTGAATATATAGTAAAGCGTAATTTATTCCTGTGATTTTCAGCATCATTACTCCAGTCTTCAGTGTCACATGATCCTTCAGAAATCATTCTGATATGACGATTTGATGATCAAGAAACATTTATGATTATTATCAATGTTGAAAACAGTCATTACAACACAGTAATGATTCAGATGATTTGATCAGGAAAATTCAGCTTTGATCACAGGAATAAATTACATTTTACTATATATTCACATAGAAAACAGCTATTTTAAATTCAAATAATATTTCATGATTTTTACTGTATTTTTGATCAATTAAATGCAGCTTTGGTGAGCAGAAGAAAACAAAAACTGATTTAGAAAGATACCTTTTTTTGTTGCATCACAGTATTGCAGCGGCCTCTATATCCAGTGCTCTGGTGTGAAAACGGTCCCGTTAGTAACAGTTTCTGTTCAGCGCTAACAGAGAGTGTCCGTGACGTGACATATGTGAGTTTATCTATTAATATCTCCTCCGGTCATGAGCAGTGCTGGTCCGCGGCCCCGCGGCCGTCAGACAGATGGTCCATAGCCTCGATCTGTTAACACGACACAGTCTCTCTCTCTGACCCGAACACGCGCGGTTCACGCCATCTGCTGCTCTCACCTGCCGTCTTTTCCTGTTGGACAGCGATCTTCGCTCGCTTCATCTCATGCTTTTCACTCACGTTTCAGCTTTTCTGTTGTAGTGTGCAGAGAAATGTGTGACTGACTGACAGGAGGTTTGTTTACATTCACTCATTTTCTCAATCGGAATGAATCCAGTTTGAGTTCTGTTTATCATAACCCTAAATGTTGCAAATCAATTCACATATTTCTTTACATGTGCATTACATGAATTACAAACAGTTCCCATCGCCACGTTCAGATCAAATTTGACTTATTTTAATCATTATTTATTTTAATCAAATTTATTTCAGTCATATTTGACTTATTTTAATAATTTATTTTAATCAAATGTATTATTTATATATTTATTTTAATCAAATTTGACTTATTTAATATTTTTTTATTTATTCAAATCAAATTTGAGTTAGTTTATTTTTCTTTATTTTAATCAAATGTATTATTTATTTATATATTTATGTCAATCAAATTTGACTTAATCAATTTATTTTAATACATTTTTATTTATTTATTAAAATCAAATTTGAGTTAGTTTAATATTTTTTATTTTAATCAAATGTTTTATTTATTTAATGTATTTATTTCAATTAAATTTGACTTATTTGAATAATTTATTAAATCAAATGTATTATTTATTTATGTATGTATTTGTCAATCAAACATTACTTATTAAATTGTTTTCATTTAATCAATAATGTATTTATTAGCTATTTAAGTAAAATTGGACAGTTTAATCTTCTTTATTTTAATCAAATTTATTTATTTATATATTTGTCAATAAACTTTGACTTATTTTAATCATTTTCTTTATTAAATCAAATTCATGTATTTCAGTCAAATTTGACTTATTTTTTATTTTAATCAAATAATTTATTTATAGCCTATATCTCTTTATTTAAATCATATTAGACTGTTTAATTTTCTTTATTTCAATCAAATTTATTTATATATTTTAAGTCAAATTTGACTTATTTAATCACTTTTATTTCAATCAAATTAAAAAAATTGTAATCCTTTTTATTTTAATTATTCATTAATTTATTTATTGCAATCAAATTTTACTTATTTTAACCTTTTTTTATTTTAATAACATTTTTTATTTATTCATATATTTATTTAAATCAAACTGACTTATTTTAGTCTTTTTTATTTCAATCTAATTTATTAATTTATCTGGTAGGTTTCAGAATGCAGCGACACTCAAAATGGAGTTTGTATTTCTTCAGGCTGTAGTATGTTCTATTGTTGTCACATGACATCTTCATGTTAATGCTGTCCAGTCAGAATCTAAATCAATTACATATTTTGCTCTTTTAAACCAATTTTATGTGAAAATATCTCCGCCTTTGACAGTCCAATCAAAACATTTGTCAAAAAAATCAATCTTCACACTTCACACAATTCATCACACTGGAAATGCAGGATCAAGTCAAGCGCGGTGCATTGTGGGTGTTTTGCGCGCAGTGTGTTCAGTTGTAAATGCATTCGATGGTTCAGGTATTCCTTGTATATGAATATGTGAAGCTTCAGTATGAATCCTGCAGAAACATTTAGTCACGCTGTTGCATTCTGGGAAGCGTTAGGAGGTTCTGGCTTGTTTTGATGATGACTCAGACTCTTGATGAAGAGATTGTCCTGTGGTTAACTGCTGACAGGCCCGTCTGCAGTGATGATGATGATGACGGCAGGTTTGCAGCATTGAGATGTGTTTGACAGGTCTGTCTGGAGTCTGTGTTCTCCTTCATCTTCATCATCGCTCGAGCTCTCACGCCTCATATTAACATGTTGACTTTGAACTACACAAACAACTCAAACCGTTCAACCTGGAATTACAGAAGCCAGCGAGATGAAACGCTAATGAGCGTTGTAGATGTGGACAGGGTGACGGATGTTGACGTGCTTCTGTCGAGTCAGCAGAGATCAGCCGGTTTGATCTACAGGCTCTGGATGAACATGAGCCGATCTCGTCTGGGTCTGTTTGTGTCACTGATGTTTCGGCGGATGACGCTGATGTCGAGAGCAGCGGTTTCCATGTTTTCATGTTCTCATCTTCATGAAAAAAGACCTTTACTGTAAACATTAAAACAATGAATTAAAACATTTCCTGTTAAAGCAGCATTAAGAGCCCTGTGAGGTGTAGAAACTGGAATAAAATTATAAAACAATTTTTTT
>RJVU01042605.1:207493-223742 GCA_003731715.1 Anabarilius grahami | reverse complement strand
TGTAATTATAATTAATATTAATAAATATAATATAATATAAAAAAGTAGAAAGTTTTCTTTAGGGTTACAGTTTGGCTTTTTGTAGTTTGTAGTGATTATAATTAATGTTTATATAAAACAATAGCAGTGTATGATATGTCCTCATGTATAATATAGCTGTGTGTGTGTGTGTGTGTGTGTTTGTGTGATTGATTGATTGTGACATATCAGGACACAAATGTGTATAATGACATGGGTATGACATAGGTATTACAAGGAGAGGGTGACTTATGAGGACATTACCCATGTCCCCATTTTTCAGAAGGCTTATAAATCACACAGAATGAGTTTTTGTGAGAAAGTAAAAGTGTGCACAGTTTCCTGTGATGGGTAGGTTTAGGGGTAGGGGTAGTGTAGGGGGATAGAAAATACGGTTTGTACAGTATAAAAACCATTACACCTATGGAATGTCCCCACATTTCACAAAAACAAACGTGTGTGTGTGTGTGTGTGTATTTATCACATGATGATAATTTGTTTGTCAACCTAGTAATATGAAAAGACAGAGACAAATTAGTCACAGTTCTTCTGCCTCTAACCTTCACGTTCCAACCCTGTATGAAATATTAAATAATCAAACTAATCACTGTTTTTGTGTTTGTCATCTGTCCCCCCACACAAATCTAAATGAGTCTGACCTTCCCTTCTCGTCTCTTTTGTTCACCTGTGATGTGGGTTTGTCATTATCGTGTCTGTGTGACTAATGCAGCGCAGCGGATGACGGTTCGTGTTTCTCATGCACTCGTTTACTGTGGTTTTCATTCGCTCACACTTCAGGATTGAATCAGTTGATACAGCCTACAAACAGCACTTTACTTATCTTTTTAGTACCTGTTAAGGTATCAAGAGACACACAGATAGTCAACATGTTGTTGCGTTTGTTAGCAGTTAGCACAGCTGGTCTGTGCTTATGCTAATGAGTGTGACTCACGGTCGCTCCATCGTTTCATTAGGTGAAAGTGACATATCATCACCGCGATAATTGTGCGCTTATTATATTTTCAGCACAGTGATTTCCTTGTTTCTGCATTTGAATCCTGCTGCTAATAATCCTGGAATTGTTGTCATTAAACTATCCTCCGGAAAACCAGAAAACACGGCGCTTGTTCTGTCGTGTCATTTTATTAAAGGGTGAATCATGCCTAAAATAAGCATCTTCAACAAATTAGGGTTAGTACATTGTGGTAATTACGCTAACAGTGTTGTAGTGTGATGGACTTGTTGAAGCTTGTTTCCCCTTTTCGGATATTAATAGATGTTTGTTGGGTGAATCTAATAAAAACTGTCAAAAGCATTTTATTCCATTGTATTCCACCACAAAAATTCAAATCATTTTTTTTTTTTTTTCACTGTCAAGTGTTATTGAGAGATCCACCAGGATTATCCATGGCATTGTGGTTCGTATTTTCAGAACCTGTTGTTGTTGAACCCGAATGAGCGCTATCTGACTGAACAGAGTCTGAACCACCACGCCTTCCAGACTCAGCGCCTGACGGAGCGGCCCGGCCCGCTCACACCCACACCCATCCGCTCCTCCAAGAGGAAACCGCTGCTGGACAACAGCGCCCCCAGCAGGTCAGGAGGAGTGATTAAATCATACTGGGAAGAGTGGGCTGTACTTGGAATGGAACACTTACTGTGTATACAAGCTAATTATGCGGTTAAGCATGTAATATTTCAAACATTAGTGGTTATGTGATCCTATTTCAGCAAGTTGCCTTCACTTTTCATCTTGAAAATGGTTATTTTGCATTTTTAAACCAATTTTGTGTACCTTTTTTTTAGCTTTTGGCAGCAAGTCCTACTTCATTTTGATTCGTCAAACTGCAAATCAAGGTCACATCAAATTAAATGGAAAGTCAGTTTGAATGCATTGCATCATGGAATACAGAATATTACACTGTGTGTGCTCTGGTTGTAATCTGCACATTTTTGATACATTTAGAAGGTCATCAGATATTCCATGCACAAAAAATACATTGCACCAAATGCTAAATAGTGGGAGTTAGAGCTGCACGATTAATTGTTCAAAGATTGCGATCTCGATTCAAACACCCACACGATCTCATTCCTAAATGATTCACCTATCTATTAAACCTTTGACAAAATCAAAACAGAAGATTCATAATTTGCTGCTGCTGCTGAGCCAGAGAGAGCCATTGTCATGTATAAGTATGAAACAGCTTTTCAACCAGACAGGATCGTTATTTATGTGTTACAAATATTCAAATTATCGCAGAAGAACTGGGATTAAAATTTATAGTTCGGATATAAACACTGATGTCTGCAAAAGCGATCATAATTGAAAGTAACATGGATGGCGCTTCAAATAAGGATTGATTATATCGTTACACCACCAGGAGGCGACAAGTGACTGTTAAAGAAAAATAGTCATTGAATCATTCATTCAAGAGATTCGTTCAAAAAAAACGCTGATTCATCCAATAATGAAAAGATGAAGTATTTGAGTGAGTCATTGAATTACGGAGGCCCGCACATGACATGCAAGATTTACTGTTTCAATCGATTTACTAAATCGTGCGCATGATTTACTATTTCGTTCCCTCAATTTACTAAATCAGGCGGATGATTTACTATTTCGTTCCCTCAGTTTGCTTAATCGTGCGCTTAACTTACTCTTTTGTTCCTTCGATTTACTAAATCGTGCACACGATTTACTATTTTGTTCTATCGATTTACTAAATTGTGTGCACAATTTACTATTTTGTTCCCTTCTATCGATTTACTAAATTGTGTGCACAATTTACTATTTTGTTCCCTCGATTTACTAAATAGTGCACACAATTTACTATTTCGTTCTATCGATTTACTAAATTGTGTGCACAATTTACTATTTCGTTCTATCGATTTACTAAATTGTGTGCACAATTTACTATTTCGTTCCCTCGATTTACTAAATAGTGCACATAATTTACTTATTCGTTCCCTCGATTTACTTAATCGTGCGCTCGATTTACTTTTTCACGATTCACGATTTAATCTTGCGCACTATTTACGGGTTTGTTCCCTCAATTTACTAAATTGTGCACATGATTTACTATTTCGTTCCCTCGATTTACTATTTTGTTCCGTCGATTTACTAAATTGTGCGCACGATTTACTATTTCGTTCCCTCGATTTACTATTTTGTTCCGTCGATTTACTAAATTGTGCGCACGATTTACTATTTCGTTCCCTCGATTTACTATTTCGTTCTATCGATTTACTAAATTGTGCGCACGATTTACTATTTCATTCCCTTGATTTACTGAATAGTGCACATAATTTACTTATTCGTTCCCTCGATTTACTTAATCGTGCGCTCGATTTACTGTTTTGTTTTCTCGATTTACTAAATTGTGCGCTCGATTTACTATTACGTTCACTCATGCACACAATTTACTATTTTGTTCACTCAATTTGCTAAATCGTGCGCACGATTTACTATTTCGTTCCCTCGATTTACTAAATAGTGCATCCGATGTACTTATTCATTCCCTCAATTTACTAAATAGTGCGCACGATTTACTTATTTATTTCCTCAATTTACTAAATCGTGCGCATGATTTACTATTTCGTTCCCTCAATTTACTAAATCGGGCGGACGATTTACTATTTCGTTCCCTCAGTTTTCTAAATCGTGCGCTCAACTTTCTATTTTGTTCCTTCGATTTACTAAATCGCGCACACGATTTACTATTTTGTTCACTCAATTTGCTAAATCGTGCGCACGATTTACTATCTCATTCTCTCGATTTACTAAATCATGCACTCGATTTAATATTTCATTCCCTCGTGCACACAATTTACTATTTTGTTCACTCAATTTACTAAATCGTGCGCACAATTTACTATTTCGTTCCCTCAATTTACTAAATAGTGCACACGATTTACTTATTGATTTGCTAAATCGTGAGCACGATGAACTAATTCCCCCAATTTATAAATTGTTTGCATTATTTAGCAAATCGAGAGAATGAATTAGTAAATCATACACATGATTTATAAATCGAGGGAACAAATTAGTAAATCGTAAGCACGATTTAGCCTACTATTTTTATAATTTTTTTTTCCTGCATGTCATGTGCAGGGCTCCGTATTCATCATTTATTTTTAAAAATAATTTATTCCGATTAATTAAACATTTTAAATAGACTGCAGCAATTAACATTTGTCAGAACCTCTAGTAAATTACATGTTGATTTGTTCAGTTGTCTGTTCAGAATTGTGGGACAATCGCGATCCGTGTTTGAAACTAAAAATATTGTGTGCAGCTCTAGTGGGAGTAAATAAAATTGAAAGAAAAAAAAAAGGACTTCGGAAAAATGTTCATAGGCCAAGCAGCTAAAAAGCACTTTTCCTCAAACATTAGGAATGAAGGCTTTTCAATCCACTTGAGCCATTAATCTGATTATTAACCGATATGCATGGATGCATGTAAACTTTTTTTAATGGCTTTTTAGGGGTCATATTGTCAAGAGTTCAAGTCACCATCGCTCAAACAGTCGCGACTGCTCCAGTCTACCCCGTCATGGGCACGAAGACCTCCAACCGCCCAGCTCTGAAGCATTCCTGAACGGGTCGGTACCGTCCACCAACAGCCTGAGCCCAGTTATGCACCCCAAATCCTTTCAACCGCTCAACCGCTCGGCATCGTGCGGTAAAGACCTGGCCAGCCTGCAGCACGCTAAAGAGGCTAAATCGAAAATGGGTGATTTTGACTTCGGGAAACCGGCAGACGGCCCGGGGGCCAAGTACTTGAAATCGAACACGCCTCGTTCCCAGAACCGCCATTCCTTTGTGGAGGGCAAAAACAGCACGCTAACGGGGGACCGGGAGAAACAGAGCCGTCACGGTTACGGCGAGTCGACCGCGTCGTCGTCTTCGGGTGGAAAGGGGTCATCCTCATACCTGAGTTTGTCCAAGAGTCACGGGGTGCTTAGTGACGCCAAATCCGTGAGCAACCTCAGCGACATGCGACTGCACCCGGACGACCCCTCCGGCTCTCCCCGCTATTTCCCCAGCAGCTGCTTGGACCTTAACATGAACCTGAACTTGCCGGCACCGGGCAGCCCATCCATGCAACACGGGGGACACAGTCCCGCTGTGGGGCGTCGCAGCAAACTGGAACGGGATGGAAGCACGGTGGAGCCGTCCACCCGCCGCTCCTCGTCACGAAAGAGCCAGCAGCAGAGCGATGGAAACCCTGCTGATCCGCTCGACCCCGGAGTGGGACTGTCTCTTTCGGCTCCCCAAGATTTCCCCTATGGTGTGGGCTACACCAGCCCGTTTTCCTCCCAGCAGCGGCCGCACAGGCATTCCATGTACGTGCGGAGGGAACGTGGGCGTCCCCATGGGGGCGAGACGGGCGGATTGGCAGTGGGGCAGGGGATGCCCACCAGGGCCAGCAGTCTACAGCTACTGACCCCTCAACTACAGCATCGGACCCTGCCGAGACACATGGGCAGCGCCGTGTCGCGGGACGCAGGATTAGACCAGGTCAGTCCAAACCTCTTTCTTTTAGTGTTTTGCCTGCTTTCTGACGCCTGTAAGCATTCGTGAGATGTGTAGAGTGGGTTCAGTGCTGGGTCTGGATCAGGATGCTAAACTCTGCAGGACAGTGGCCCTCCAGGACCGGAGATGAATGAAGTCTGGATGTGTGGCTTGTAAATATTATGCATCTGTTCCAAACCTTAATGAGCTGCCTCAGTGTTTTTCTACATAGGCAGCCACCTTCTAAAGCAACATTTTAACCAAGGTTGGACAAAACTCAGAATTAAAGTATCTTCACCTTTTCGATATCTATCTATCTATCTATCTATCTATCTATCTATCTATCTATCTATCTATCTATCTATCTATCTATCTATCTATCTATCTATCTATCTATCTATCATATATATTTGTCTATCTATCTGACTATCTGACTATTTCTGTCTGTCTATCTATCTATCTATCTATCTATCTATCTATTTCTGTCTATCTATCTGACTATCTATCTGACTATCTATCTATCTATTTCTGTCTATCTATCTCTATCTATCTATCTATCTATCTGACTATTTCTATCTATCTGACTATTTCTGTCTGTCTGTCTGTCTGTCTATCTATCTATCTATCTATCTATCTATCTATCTATCTATCTATCTATCTATCTATCTATCTATCTATCTATCAATCTATTTCTGTCTGTCTATCTATCTGACTATTTCTGTCTGTCTATCTATCTATCTATTTCTGTCTGTCTTTCTATCTATCTATCTATCTATTTCTGTCTATCTATCTATCTGACTATTTATCTCTGTCTATCTATATATCTATCTATTTCTGTCTATCTATCTATCTATCTATCTATTTCTGTCTGTCTATCTATCTATCTATTTCTGTCTATCTATCTATCTGACTATTTCTATCTATCTATCTATCTGACTATCTGACTATTTCTGTCTGTCTATCTATCTATCATTCTATCAGACAAAGATAAATAGTCAGTCTATCTATCTTTCTATCTATCTATCTATCTGACTATTTCTATCTATCTGACTATCTGACTATTTCTGTCTGTCTATCTATCTATCATTCTATCAGACAAAGATAAATAGTCAGTCTATCTATCTATCTATCTGACTATCTATCTATCTGACTATTTATCTCTGTCTATCCATCTATCTATCTATCTATCTATCTGACTATTTATCTCTGTCTGTCTATCTGTCTATCTGTCTATCTATCTATCTATCTATCTATCTATCTATCTATCTATCTTTCTAGTGTGTACAGTATGACGTCTAAGAATGTTGACTAGGTAGGCAGTTCACTAGGGTTTGGAACAGATCCTGTGTGTGATGGAGTGATCATATGAATGTGTGCTGGCGCTTTGTGCTTCACCTGCTCTCATCTCTCCATAAACAGACCGACCCCGCAGCCGCAGAGGTCAGTCACACGCGGCCTTTAATCCGGGAGTCCACACGGGACAACACCACCGCCTTTCACGCACCACGGCAAAAAAGCGAGGTCCGCACCATCCTGCTTTCTCCCTCTTTCACTGTCTCTTTACCTCTTTCTCTCTACGTTCCCCCTTCTGCTGCCCATTTTCCTATTTGCTTTGCTCTCTCATTCTTGAAGGTGGCATTTCAGTTGTGTTTCCTTTTGTTTGGAGTTTATGCAGAGGGGAAATCATCAATGTTCATGCCACATAATGTCCTTAGTGTTACATTCAGCACTTGTTCTGCTTGAAACACGTCTGTGACGAATGTTGATGCTGCAGGGAGGCGTGTATCACGAGCAGCTCACGGATGACAGCGGATCGGCCAAAGAGAACCGCATGATGTACGCCGACTCTGTGCCGCGACGGGTCGGGAGCTTCTACAGGGGTCAGTCACACCACAATTATACAAATCCTGCTTTTTATTTAAACATGTTATAGAGGGCGTGATGCACGGCAAGTAACGTGTTTTATTTTATCATGTTGTCTAATTTATTTATTAACAAATGCAATTGAAAACCTCTCTGTTCCCTGTACTGTAGTCATGCAGCGCTCCACACAGTGTCTACACTGCAGGCGCCAAACAACTAAATTAGATTGCTCCCATTATAATCAACAAAACTGTCAACACTGCACGCGTCGCAGTATTCACTGCAATAAACTCATTGAATAGAAACTATGTTGGGAGGACAATCAAAAAACAACAGCAAAAGAAATACCACTTTGAATAAAAAGAAAGAGAGAGTGAGTAAGAAGTAGTGCAATAGTTACTTTATGCATTTTAACAATGCAATATCGCTTTTTGTAACACTTTATTTTTAAAGGTCACATTCCCCAGCACTGGTTCCGGGTCTCATCTCACTGTTTCTCCACACTCAATATGTTCATGTTTTTCTGTTTTCACTAGTGCCGTCACCCAGACCCGATAACTCGTTCCATGAGAGTTCAGGGGTCACGATAGACAGCAGCCACAACATGCACCAACCGACCTATGACCCCTGGTGAGGATGCAGCACTTACACTTTGGACTATTCTATTCTACTCTACTCTACACTAAATCTTTTGATAGCTTTGTGTGAGGAATGGTCCAAAATGTCATTATTCAGTGAAAATCATTAGAAAATTGGGTCATAATATGAAACCTTTTAGAAAACATGATGCAGTAAAGGCCTTTTCTGAATCTTCAGTGCCTTGGACAGTCAAACAGGAAGAGAGTCAGAATATAAAAAAAAAAAAAATTGTTTCTAGAGAGTTAAAATCTCTCTGGTAGTTTGACTAGTTTGCAGGGTTATTGATAACTAAAACTAAAACCATTAATAACGTTTTTGTTTTTTGAATTAAATTGTTAACTGAAATAAAATATTAAGAAATGAGTATTTTATTAATATTGCCAAGGCAGTATTTCTAATTTTCGCTTAGTTTAAAGGGGTTACATGTAGAATTCGGAAACCCTTGTTATTAGCGACACCGGTGGCCGTTAAATGAACTGCAGCCAGAAACTTATTGCGCTCGTGCACACGTAACGTACAAGACACTGAATGTGATTCAAGGCCCCGATATGCATACAGCAAAGATCTTTTTCATTATTCGCTTGGAAGTAAAAGGATATAAATACCTTTGCAGCGATATACTGTTAACAAACATCCAGACGTCGTCCACGCTGCTGAGAGTGACGGTTAGATGAATATGTAAATATGTGCTGCACGCTTTCCTCTCAAGAACACAATAAACACACAACAAAAATGAGAAAACAAGTTAAGAAAGCATCTGATCATAGTGATGTGGAAATGTTTGCACCAGCTCTGTGATTCTGCGGCATCATGTCGACAGATGAGGTCATTAATATTACACTGTTATGATAGTTTGATTTATAAAGTATATTTGAGACAATATAGATCTGGCTTTGTGAGACTATAGTTTGAATGAATCCATTTTCTTTGCGTGAAACATTGACATAGTGACATTACAGTACAGAATGGCTTTTTTGGCTTCATCCTGAACATTGTATAAGCATTCATTCATTTCAGGTGTCTTTGAAAGGAAGAGAGGCTCTCGGGAGCGTAACCGTCACATACTTTTGATTTTCCCAGTAAAAATGTCCCATAAAAATCAGTCCACGGGTTGTTTTTTAAAGTTTCATTACAAGCTGTTCATTGGCAATAAAAAAGTGATTAATACTTGTTAAAAATTGTTACATATAGCCCCTTTAAATTATTAAAAGTTTAAGTACAAAAATAACTAAATTTTATATATATAATAACTAGAGATGCACCGATATATCGGCCAATAATCGATATCTGCCGATAAAAGCAAATTTTCACACTATAGTTTAAAAACAGCCAATAGTCAGGGCCGATATATCATGTCAATCAAAAGAGGGCAGGAAAATCCACTGTAGTTGGGCGTTGTGTAAAGAAAACACTAAGAAACCAGTTTGATGTTAAATATGAATTGTAATTATATGAATTAATAACATTCAGAAAGTTAAGAAATATTCATTTAACCTTCAGAATTTAGTTAATGTGTGTTAATATTAATGTGTTTGTTTATGACTGAAAACAGTTACTCTGAAACAAGTTGATAAAATGGAGAGAACAAAGTTTTTATTTGCATTTCTTTCAAAATATAATAATTGAAAATATCATTATTAATTATTAATTATGATGAAATTATCTTTAATTTAAAGAAGGTATAAAAGGCAGAACCCCCAAACTATCGGTATCGGCAGATATCACTCTGAATAATCGGCTATCANTTTGGAAGTTTGGAGAAATTTAGTATTGGTGCATCTCTAATAAAATATATAATATATATATATATATACTTTAAAAAAATAACAAAATATGAATAGAAATAACAGTTTCATATAATGATTGGAAGCATCAGTGTTATTGACGCTGTAAGTGTGTTGTTTGATGAGGACGGGGTCAGAGACGCTGGACGTGAGCCCTCCAGAACCCACCAAAGAGAAAGAGAAACAAGGCTTCTTCAGATCCATGAAGAAGAAGAAGAAGAAGTCACAAGCCGTGAGTCTCTGTGTGTGTGTGTGTGTGTGTGTTACATCCTTTTATTTATGTATCACAGGTGAATGTGTAGTAGAGTGTAAACCCAGTCCGTAAAAAGAGTCTGTCACCTGACTCAACTGACTCTGACATTTTAAACCAAAAGCTCATCCAAATATCAATTCTGTCATTATTTATTCCCCTTATTTCATTACAAACACACATGCTGTTATTGTTTTCTGTGAAACAGCAGAAACTTAGAAGAATATTCACGCTGCTCTTTCCTGTGACCACATCTGTCAATCTCCAAAAAACACAGTAGAACCACTACTGTTCTATTCTGTTCTATTCTACTCTGTTCTGTTCTATTCTACTCTGTTCTATTCTGTTCTACTTTATTCTATTCTGTTCTATTCTACTCTGTTGTATTCTGTTCTGTTCTACTCTGTTCTGTTCTACTCTGTTCTGTTCTATTCTACTCTGTTCTATTCTGTTCTGTTCTATTCTACTCTATTCTGTTCTATTCTACTCTGTTCTATNGGTCAATTATGGGCTATCGGTATTTGGAAGTTTGGAGAAATTTAGTATTGGTGCATCTCTAATAAAATATATAATATATATATATATATACTTTAAAAAAATAACAAAATATGAATAGAAATAACAGTTTCATATAATGATTGGAAGCATCAGTGTTATTGACGCTGTAAGTGTGTTGTTTGATGAGGACGGGGTCAGAGACGCTGGACGTGAGCCCTCCAGAACCCACCAAAGAGAAAGAGAAACAAGGCTTCTTCAGATCCATGAAGAAGAAGAAGAAGAAGTCACAAGCCGTGAGTCTCTGTGTGTGTGTGTGTGTGTGTGTTACATCCTTTTATTTATGTATCACAGGTGAATGTGTAGTAGAGTGTAAACCCAGTCCGTAAAAAGAGTCTGTCACCTGACTCAACTGACTCTGACATTTTAAACCAAAAGCTCATCCAAATATCAATTCTGTCATTATTTATTCCCCTTATTTCATTACAAACACACATGCTGTTATTGTTTTCTGTGAAACAACAGAAACTTAGAAGAATATTCACGCTGCTCTTTCCTGTGACCACATCTGTCAATCTCCAAAAAACACAGTAGAACCACTGTTCTGTTCTATTCTGTTTCATTCTACTCTATTCTGTTCTGTTCTACTCTGTTCTACTCTGTTCTATTCTGTTCTATTCTACTCTGTTCTGTTCTATTCTACTCTGTTCTATTCTGTTCTGTTCTATTCTACTCTATTCTGTTCTATTCTACTCTGTTCTATTCTGTTCTATTCTACTCTATTCTATTCTGTTCTATTCTACTCTGTTCTGTTCGATTCTGTTCTATTCTATTCTACTCTACTCTGTTCTGTTCTGTTCGATTCTGTTCTATTCTATTCTACTCTATTCTGTTCTATTCTGTTCTACTCTGTTCTATTCTGTTCTATTCTACTCTGTTCTGTTCTACTCTGTTCTATTCTGTTCTACTTTATTCTATTCTGTTCTATTCTACTCTGTTCTGTTCTATTCTACTTTATTCTATTCTACTCTGTTCTATTCTGTTCTATTCTACTCTGTTCTATTCTGTTCTACTTTATTCTATTCTGTTCTATTCTACTCTGTTCTATTCTACTCTGTTCTGTTCTATTCTACTCTGTTCTATTCTGTTCTGTTCTATTCTACTCTATTCTGTTCTATTCTACTCTGTTCTATTCTGTTCTGATCTATTCTACTCTGTTCTATTCTGTTCTATTCTATTCTACTCTATTCTGTTCTATTCTACGCTGTTCTGTTCTATTATGTTATATTCTACTCTATTCTGCTCTGTTCTGTTCTATTCTGTTCTGTTCTATTCTTCTCTATTCTGTTCTATTCTACTCTGTTCTGTTCGATTCTATTCTACTCTGTCCTATTCTACTCTGTTCTGTTCTATTATGTTATATTCTACTCTATTCTGCTCTGTTCTGTTCTATTCTACTCTGTTCTATTCTGTTCTGTTATATTCTACTCTATTCTATTCTGTTCTATTCTACTCTGTTCTATTCTACTCTGTTCTGTTCGATTCTGTTCTATTCTACTCTATTCTGTTCTATTCTATGCTGTTCTGTTCTATTATGTTATATTCTACTCTATTCTGCTCTGTTCTGTTCTATTCTACTCTGTTCTGTTCTATTCTGTTCTGTTCTATTCTTCTCTATTCTGTTCTATTCTACTCTGTTCTGTTCGATTCTGTTCTACTCTGTTCTATTCTACTCTATTCTGTTCTATTCTACTCTGTTCTGTTCTATTATGTTATATTCTACTCTATTCTGCTCTATTCTGTTCTATTCTACTCTGTTCTGTTCGATTCTGTTCTACTCTGTTCTATTCTATTCTACTCTATTCTGTTCTATTCTACTCTGTTCTATTATGTTATATTCTACTCTATTCTGCTCTATTCTGTTCTATTCTACTCTGTTCTGTTCGATTCTGTTCTACTCTGTTCTATTCTACTCTGTTCTGCTCTACTCTGTTCTATTCTATTCTACACTTCTATTCTATTCTACTCTACTCTTGTTCGGTTCTATTATATTCTATTTTGTTCTGTTCTACTCTTCTGTTCTATTATATTCTACTCTGTTCTATTCTATTCTGTTCTATTATATTCTACTCTGTTCTGTTCTGTTCTATTCTACACTTCTGTTCTATTCAATTCTATTCTACTCTGTTCTGTTCTATTCTACACTTCTGTTCTATTCTATTCTACTCTGTTCTGTTCTATTCTACACTTCTGTTCTATTCAATTCTATTCTACTCTGTTTGGTTCTATTCTATTCCAAATCTTTCGATAGCTTTGTGTGAGGAATGGTCCAAAATGTAATTATTCAGTGAAAATCATTAGAAAATTGGGTCATAATATGAAACCTTTTTTAAAAAAACTAAATATTTAGAATTTTTATAATTAATTATAAACCCTAATCAATATTAAATTGTTTCTAGAGAGTTAAAATCTCTCAGGCTCACCAGTTTGTTGGGTTATTATTGTTAAAAAAACATTTTCTTTACTTTAAATAACTTAAAATAAAATATAAAATAAACTTTAACTGAAATCAGATGAAATATAATATAAAAACAATCTTATTTTATTTCAGCTAGTTGCCAAGGCAACATTTCTATTTTTTAAATTTAGTTTAACTTTAAAGTACTAAAATAACTAAAATTAAACTAAAATAAAAACTTTAAAAAAATACATAAAATTACTAAAACTTTAAAATCAAAATGGAAAAATAAAAACTAATTCAAAATATTAATAAAATGGAAATGCATTAAAATTAACATTAACTGAAATACAATTTTAAATAAAATAAAATATATAAAATATTGTATTTCAGCTAGTTTCAAATTTTCAACAATTCTAATTTTAGTTTAGTTTAAATTGAAGTACTAAAATAAAAAATTAATAACTTTATAGACTTAAAAAAACAAAATTACTAAAACTTAAAAACTAATAATAAAAAACGAATTTAAAATATTAATCAAAACTAACAGAAATTATATTCATCATATGAACCCATTTAAAATGAAAACAAATGATGCAAAATATTTTTCAGTAATTGATTGTGAACTCTAATCAGATGAAATCAGTGGAGTCGTGTGTCAGATCTCTGTGTGAGTTTGTGCCTCTTGTATTGCAGACAGACACTGCTGAAGAGCGACTTCCAGTCATGAGGAAAGCTCTGTTTCCTCTGTTTCACTCTCAGAGGAGCTTCACGCGGAGCTCCTCTGAGAGAGAGCGTCCCCTAGTGGCCACACCGATGGTATACACGAGTCTCCATACATACGCCTCTAACAAACTAAACCGCTCTCGCTGCATGAATTAACAAGACTAACCGTTGTGTTGAAGTGGGCTGGGTACGTGTGTCCTCATTGGCTGTCAGATCTGTGATGTCATCAGACCTCTGAGACTGACTCCGCCCTCATGCACAAATGAGTTCATATCTGCATCCTGTGATTTGCATGTGCAAGAATTTTCCATTTGATTTTGATTTAGACTGAAGTAAAAACATGAGGGTGAAACTGATAAATCATCTTCCTCCAAAATCAGAAGAAAGCAGACGCATTTTACATTATTTTTATTATATTTAAGACATTTTTGTCCCAAATTTCTCATGTACAGAAATGCTATTTGTGTACTGAACTAAAAAAAATAATGCCCAAACAACTTGATGATTTCAGTTACTAAAAATAAGATTTTATGGTAAGATTTACCTCTAAAAATTTAATAAAAAATGTGAATCTGTATTTTTCTCTAAGGCTGCTTTGAAACATAATGTGAAAAGCATTATACAAATAAACTTGAATTCAAAAAACTTTGATTAAAGTGGTGGAATGATTTGATCTGTCATTTCTTGGATCTGCTGATGGTGAATATGATGATGTTGTGATTAATCTTATTAATAATAATCACCATCATCATAAAAAGTAATATCAAGAAGAATAATCAAAATATTTGTAAAATCCACCTGTCAGAAAACATGATTACGCTTCTCTCCCGGGCTGTTCTCTGCTATTTTGTCTGTTAGTTGTGATATGTAAACGTGGAGATGATTGACAGCTCTGTGCTGCGTGTGATTGGTCAGGTGGCGAGCGAGGGGCCGGATCAGGTGCTGATGCAGAAGTCGTCGCGCTCGTACGGACACCAGGGCAGCAGACATCGCACTCGGAGCCGGGAGCGCAGCCGGGACAGAGAGCCGGATCCGGAGCGAGAGCGGGACGCAGACTGGCCCGCGGAGAGAACGCCTGACACTCACTCTCAGGTACAGCTGACCGTCACGCTTCACTGTTGGACACAATAGAGTCGTGTGAGTGACATTCTGCTGTATTTGATCATGATGGGACTGAATTACTGCAGCCATGATCAATCACTAACACAAACATCTGTTAAATCATTCTGTTTACCGAGTGCAGTGTTCAACACATCAGACCGTTAACACTGAATCTATTGTTAGTAAAGCTTTATGTCGCACCTTTTAAAAATGAAAAGAAATGTGTATATGTATATATATATATATGCATTTACAGAAATTAAACCAAGGAAGAAAAATAAAAAATAAAACACACTTCTGCTCACCAACGCTGCATTAATTTGATCATAAATACTGTAAAAATTGTGAAATATTTTTACAATGTAAAACAGCTGTTTTCTATGTGAATATATAGTAATATGTAATTTATTCCTGTGATCAAAGCTGAATTTTCAGCATCATTACTCCAGTCTTCAGTGTCACATGATCCTTCAGAAATCATTCTAATATGATGATTTTCTGCTCAAGAAACATTTATGATTATTATCAATGTTGAAAACAGTTCATATTTTTGTGGAAACTGTGATATATTTTATTCTTCAATATTTTTTGATGAATAGAAAGTTCAAAAGATCAGCATTTATTTGCATTATAAATGTCTTCACTGTCACTTTTCATCAATTATCCATGCTGAATAAAAAAGTATCTTACTGACACCAAACTTTTGAACAATAGTATAATGGGTATAAAATAATAAAATAATTTATTATAAGCCTAATTTATATAGAAAATAATAGTGGTTTTTATTATTATAGAAACATGTTACTTGAACATAATTTTAATTAATGTTTTTCTGTGAATATTACCTGTAAATGTCATCATACACAACACATGGGCTATTTCAATAAAAATATATAATAATTTACATTTACATTACATAATGATGTAATTTAACAATAAATTAATAATTGATTAAAAATGTATGTAATTTTTATAATCTTAAATTACATTTTACACGTGGAATTGTTAAATTACTCTCAATAGCTGGTTCTGAAAAAGCTACACAGTAATAAAGAGTTTATTAATAGTAGCTTTATTAATAGTACACTTGTGTGTTACAGCTCAGTGTGTTATATAATCACAGGATTCACTTTGTGATTTCATAAATTATATATTAAATTACATGCATGCAAGTTTAATATACATTATATGATTAAAATATATGTAAATTATATAAAGATTCAGTTTTTGATTTTTAGAAATTACACATTAAATGTCATATAAACAAATGAGATAAATGATATAACTTATAAATAAATAAGTTATATATAAATCATATACTGCATATATAAATAAATTAATTTATATAAATTATATAACAAGATTCATTTTTTTTTAAAAATTATGCAGTAAATTATATAA
>RJVU01042605.1:182501-207264 GCA_003731715.1 Anabarilius grahami | reverse complement strand
AAGATTCATTTTTTGAATTTGATCAATTATGCATTAAATTGAATATAAACAAATTATATATACATAATCAAAAACTGAATGTTTTTATATATTTATGAATTATAAATCATATAAATTATAAAAATAAATTAAAATAAAAAGACATTACGCATTAAATTACATATAAATAAATTATATTTCAATTACAAAAAATTCAGTTTTTCGATTTTTATAAATTATGCATTGATTAAATTACATATAAATTGTGTGTATATACCTAAATATAAGAGTTAATATGCAGTATCAGATTATGTGTAATTTCTAAAAATATGTATCAGATTAAATGCATTAAATTACACAAAAAAGATGAACATTTGGTGCTGTATAAATATATCTAACCAGTAATGTGTGTTTGTCTCTCAGCCTCTGAGGTCTCTGCGGAAGCTCCTTCATCTCACCACCTCCTCCTCCTCGTCCTCCAACCAAACCTCAGCAGATCTCCACTACCCTCTGCCCCCGCAGTCCTCCTCCAAAGGCGGGAGTTTCGTGGAGCCTCGCGGCCTCAGCTCCATGCAGTCCAAAAGCCGGCAGGCGGCGTATGCGGCCCCGGGGCCCCTGGAGTCCGGCTGGCACTCCACCGCTCTGGGCCGTCCCGAGGGAAACCCGTATCCCGAGCAGCTGACCTCCAAACCGGGCTTCGCTCGCCACTTTCGTTCGCGTTTGCCAAACCTGAATGACCTTAAAGAGACTGCGCTGTGAACGGCGCCCCCTAATGGACCTTTTCTTCTTACGTATTAAGGATAGGCCTATATGTCCCCATCTTTATTTTTGTTGGCTTTTTTTAGTTTTTAATATTTGATAGCACTTCTTGTATTATTTATGTAATTACTGTATTTTTTTGTTTTTGGATAACTACAGTCTAAAAGAAGATTATATAGCTCTATGTAAATGGGAATATATATAAATGTATAGCACTGTACGTGCAGGCTTCAGTTTCTACTCTGGTTGTAGTATATATATTATCTGATTCTGCATAGTAACTCTTATATTTGGCTAAAATGTATAGACGACAGTATTGACATTTATTTTATAGATCTAGAATAAGACTACACGGTATATATAGATATTACGACTTTGTCTTTGAGTATTTTCTGTTTACAATTCAGTGAATATCAATAGATATTAAGAGTAACAGTAATTAATGGTAAGAATGCGTACGTTTGCGTGATTCTGTGTACGTGTGCTTCACAGATAGCGCACGTATGTTGCTTTAAACTAGGGCTGTCGCTAACGATTATTTTGGTAATCGAGCAATAATTTGATTATTCGGAGTACTCGAACCTCCGCCTTTATGTAATATAACAAATGCCTCCAGAGGGCGCCAGTCAGTGTTGCCAAGTCTGCGGTTTTCCCGTGGAATTGGGCTACTTTAATGCGAATTGCCCTGGAATGCGAATTTTATCAGAGGTACCCCGACAAAAACACAAATTTTTCCCACCAGAATGCGATTTTTACCGGGGTATCCCCCTGAAACGCGAGTGGACTAGTTTTGGGCTAGTTTTGAGTAGCAGTTGGGTGGGTTTTGCTGTGAAAACCTAATTGTTTACTTTGCAACGCGATCTCCTTGTTTAATGTTTATTAACATTAACATTTATTTCAAATGTACACTTAATATTTGGCCATTTCTTTACGACAGAAATGCTACAACCAATGTCATTTCTTGAACAAGAACGCGGACTTAAACGAAGGCTTAAACTTTTATTTTGAAATCGCGATGAGCCGTTAGCACATTTTGAAACATGCTGATGTAATCTCCTGCGTTTATACATGAATTACCTTACAAATCTGATGAAATTGCAGCGCGCATATATTTTAAACCTGCAGCACATACATTTATTTAATTGAATCGCGGCCTTTGTAAATTCACAATAGCATTTTGCTTTATTAAGATTTTTAAACGGGTTTAATATCTTGCAGCCTTTAAAATTCTTGTCTGTGGAAACCGCCACTTACGGTATTTTGGCGGTTTCTCGACACGGGCAAATTGAAATCGAGGTATCGTGACAGCCCTACTTTAAACGTCACATTTGTGTATAAATTCATTGTGAATGTCATTTTAACACACAACAGACGATGTGCTGCAAATGAAGGGTAAAAAAACAAACATTGTCCCACAACATACGTGCGCTATCTGGGTTTCGTGTGGGTCTTTTGTTAGTCTATACAAATCATATACAAAGCCTTTTAAATGACAATTTAAAGCAAAAACATCAACAAAATCTGACCAAATCATACAAAAGGGTGTGGCTCCACCTGCTGGCCATTGAGATCCACTGCAAAAAAATCTGAGCTTAAGATGCCTTTTTATTTTTAAAGCAAGTTAATTTTTACTAAATCTATCAGTCTTTGATTCCCTCAGGTATAGAGTTCTCTGAACACTGCAAATACACTTTTACATGCAATATCTGGATATCAGATGTCGAAGCTCTTTAGATTGTTTGATGTTTCTGTTTAGGGAAATACAGCCAGTGTGTGTTCACAAGGAGGAGAAATAATAATAATTAATTAATTAATTTTATGCAATATGTAATTTCACATTCGCCAGTTAATCCTTCTAAATAAAGATCAAGGTACCTGGAGGCGTATTTTGTCCTCTCAGCTGGTTTTTACGCGCATGTGCTTTAATGATTCATATGTCAGTCGGGTACATGAGATGTCAAACACCAGGGTTTCCTGGAAAACTGCGTCGATTACGCATCAGCCATATACATCTGGTTTTGTTTTCAGAGATAGCCCAGCTAACAGGGAACGTTCTCAGAACTATTATCTAACGTTCTGGCAAGGTTCTTTGAACGTTATGAACAAACGTTCTTCCAGTAACATTAATGGAACGTTTGTTCAGAGTTGATCATGTTCTCAAAACAGTGGCACAAAAACATAATTTATAAAGCGTTCATGGAACGTTTTTTCCTGAAACATTTCTTGGACATTCATTTAATTTTTTAATGTTACTTTTGAATGTTCTCTGAACATTCTGATATGTTCCCATGTTTGCAGAATGATAAAGTGGAATGCTCCCTTAACATTCGTATAACCAAGAAAAAAAGTTCAGAGAACATTCAAATGTTTTTAAAGCTTAATGTGTATGTTAGCAAAACTCGTTTAGAGCATATATTTGTTAGCTGGGATGTAGAGCTGCACGATTCTGGATAAACTGAATCATGATTTTTTTTGTTTGTTTGTTTCAAATAGAGATCGCGATTCTCTCATGATTCTGAACAGACAACTAGACAAAATAACGTCATTTACTAGAGATTCTGACAAAATGTTAATTGCTGCAGTCTATTTAATAATGTTTAATTGATTTGAATGAATTATTTTTAAGAAATGGTTTGAGTGAATGATTCAATGACTCACTCATAAAGACTTACTGGATGAATCGGCATTTTTGAACAAATCTCTTGAATGAATGATTCAATGACAAATGCAATTTTTAACAGTCTCTTGTCGCCACCTAGTGGTGTAACAATATAATTGACCCAATCATTATTTGAAGCGCCAAGTCACTTTCAAAAGGTGATTTACTCTATTCTGATCACTACTGTAGACATCAGTGTTTATATCTGAACTATAAACATTTATCCCAGTACTTCTGTGATCATTTGAATTATTGTAACACAGAAATGATGATACTGTGAAGCTGTTTCATGACAATGGCTCTCTCTGGCTCAGAACGCAGATCTGAATGTTTGCTATGATCGGACTTGTCAAAGGTTTAATTGACAGATCCGAATCACTGTCATTTAGGAATAAGATCCATAGGTGTTTAAAACAAGATTGTGATCTTTTAACAATTAATCGTGCAGCTCTTCTGGAATGTAGGGAATTATCCTCCAATTGTCTAGATTATCAAGAATATTAATCATAAAGCTGACTAATATTGGTCAATGAGCCGCTAATCCATCTCTGCGGTCCTGAAGTTGATTCATCAGCCTCTTCTACTGCTACGTTTCATATCATAGGAATACCACGATGGAAGGTGTTTTACTCTATAATCATGTTTCATCGACTATAGAGGAGTTAAGATGCTAATGATCTCATTTAACAAGAAGATTGTCTGTTTTTTTTTTTTTAAATCCATGAATAAATAAAAGTCAAACTAAATCAAACATGAACGGTCCTTTAGCTCTTCTTGGTCTTTGTAAAAACATGTTCTCCAGAAGAGTAAATGCTAGCATTGCTAATTTTAGCATTGCCATATTGTTTTTAATACATCATCTACTACATGATAAACCTTGTTAGCATATCTTGTTTGAAATTACTTACTTCAGTAACAACAGAAGCTACTAGATCCAGCAAACAAAGAACGTTCCTTTATGGTTCCTGTTTGGGTTTTTGGGGGGAACCAAATAAGAACAATCTTGTAACCTAAAAACATTTCCCTTTATTTCTGAAATACTTAAAAGAACGGTATGAACTCAACTTGAAGAACATTTGCAAAGTAATGACCTCTGACCACTTTCAGTCGGGCTTTAGATCAAACATAGCACTGAAACAGCTCTTGCTAAAGTTACAAATGATCTTCTCCTTGCAGCAGATTCTGGTTTACTATTTTCTATTTTCATTCTTTTAGATATTAGTGCTTCCTTCGACAGCATGAGTCATTCAGTCTATGGAACGATTGGCTTGAATTGGAGTAGCTGATCATGTGCTTCATTGGATTTCATCTTATTTAAGTGACAGGAACACATTTGTTCAGATTAAGAAAGCTCCATCAGAGCCAGTCACAGTTACTCAAGGTGTTCCTCAGGGCTCAGTGTTGGGTCCGCTTTATATTTCACCCCCTGGTCACATTTTTCGCACTTATGGCACTAACTTCCATTTTTACGCTGATGACATGCAATGGTACAAAACCTAAGGCTTCTCATCCCCCTTCTGAACTCACTCAATGTTTGCAGGATGTGAACATATGGATGACCAACAACTTTGTGAAGATAAATTGCAACAAAACTGAAACCCTTCTTGTTTGGTCTAGATCTAACAATAAAAATGTAAAAGTATCTTACATTTTCCAAGAGCAGGAAAAGAGTTCCTTATGCAATGATGTCCATAAAGTGAATGAATGATTTGCAAAAAATGCATTTAGTTTAAGTTGAAATATATCTTTACAGTGGGTGTGCATCAGAGTCACAGCAAATCAATTCAATTCTCATTTATTTGTATGGCGCTTTTCACAATTCATATAGTTTCAAAGCGGCTTTACAGAAAATGCTTGTTTCTACATTACAGTTTGATCTGTGTCCAAGTTATGTATTTCAGAAATGTACATGTACAAATCACACAGTTCGCTAACATCATGTATTAATTATATGCAGAAACAATGAGCTTATTGAAATAATTCTTACAATTATTGCAGGGTGGAGTTCAGTGCACAGACTGAAACATTGTGAATATTTGATTATTATCTTATTGCAAAACATATTCCGGCTTTAAAGCTTTTAAAGCTGGACTACCTTTTAAGTCAAGTCACTTTTATTTCAGTTCACATACAAGGGTGTCAATGCATTGTTGAATTTTAAGTGTACTTAATCCAATGGTCTCCAACAAAATGAAAGGCAAGTTTACTTCTAATTCTCTAAGCTTCACCAACCGGTGTATTTCATGAAACTGAGCACAACGTTTTTTATTGAATTTATGAAACTGTTTCCTAATGTAGTTCCGTGCAGCGTTCCCGTGGTCCTCTGACTGCAATTCATCTTCTTCTTCTTCTGCTGCTGGCTGCAAATCTAGAAAAAGATGACAAAAGTTAGGTTTAGCATAATCAATATGAGTAATCTGTTACAGAAGATAGTCGTATTTACCACCATCGCCTCCGTCTGCGTTAATCAAGGGCACAGTCACTGCAAATAAAAAAAATTAAGTTGTAAATAATGAAAAATATAAGCATATACAGTACAGACCAAAAGTTTGGAACCACTAAGATGTTTAATGTTTTTAAAAGAAGTTTCGTCTGCTCACCAAGGCTACATTTATTTAATTAAAAATACAGTAAAAACAGTAATATTGTGAAATATTATTACAATTTAAAATAACTGTTTTCTATTTGAATATATTTGACAAAGTAATTTATTCCTGTGATGCAAAGCTGAATTTTAGCATCATTACTCCAGTCTTCAGTGTCACATGATCCTTCAGAAATCATTCTAATATGCTGATCTGCTGCTCAAGAAACATTTAATGTGTACAATTGTACAAAATATTTGTGTACAATATTTTTTTTCAGGATTATTTGATGAATAGAAAGTTCAAAAGAACAGTGTTTATCTGAAATCTAATCTTTTGTAACATTATAAATGTCTTTACTGCCACTTTTGATTGATTTAATGCATCCTTGCTGAATAAAAGTATTCATTTCTTTCATTTCTTTTCAAAAAAATAAAAATAAAAATTCTTACTGACCCCAAACTTTTGAACGGTAGTGTATAATGCTACAGAAGCTTTGTGTTTCAGATAAATGCTGTTCTTTTGAACTTTCTATTCATCAAGGAATCCTGAAAAAAAAAAAGTACACAACTGTTTTCAACACAATAAATGTTTCTTGAGCAGCAGATCAGCATATTAGAATGATTTCTGAAGGATCATGTGACACTGAAGACTGGAGTAATGATGCTGAAAATTCAACTTTGCATCACAGGAATAAATTACTTTGTCAAATATATTTAAATAGTACACAGTTATTTTAAATTGTAATAATATTTCACAATATTACGTTTTTTTACTGTATTTTTAATTAAATAAATGTAGCCTTGGTGAGCAGACGAAACTTCTTTTAAAAACATTAAAAATCTTAGTGGTTCCAAACTTTTGGTCTGTACTGTATATGCCAAGAAATTTACAAAGATGATCTTACATAATGAAAAGTCATTGTCCCTCAGCGCGTCCAACTGACTGTCTGAAAAGCCTGTAAAAATGGAAACATTTGGTAAGCGCTTTATATTCAGTGTTGGGTTAGTTACTCTAAAAAGTTATTAATTACTAGATACTAATTACATCTTCAATTGTGTAATTACTCTCTCTAAAAAGTAACATGTTACTTATTACTAATTACTTTCTAAATTACAAGCAATTGAACAATACAAGGACGGCCACAAATCTATTCTTTTAATACCATCACATAAATAATATACAGTTGTATAAATTATTCTTGAACTGACCAAAGCGTTTAAAGGGAGAAGGTTACATTAACATACATTTTAGCTTTAGACGTTAAACCCACTATCGTTTTACATAGAATTATTCTATAGTCTGTAATGCAATTGCATCAGGAGGAACTGTAATTAAATAAAGAAGTAAACATTCCCGCTTAAAAAGGGTTAATTAAAGGTGTCCTTATCATACTGCTGCGCCTGGACTACCTTTTAATTTCCTTTTAATCTCCATGTAAAACTGATCCGAGGCTGCTGTTGTTTCTTCAACCTTCGACAAAATGTGACTCTGAGAGATGTCGTCAGTGAACATTCGGTTAACGATTTCGCAAAGCCATTCCCTCTTGCTCTGATCCTCGGACTGTGATTTTTCTGCTTCTGCTTGTTGGTGAAAAGCATCTGGATCGTCTCCATCGCTGGTCCCAGACGAAGATGCCACGTCATCCACACGCTCATCTGTGTAGAAGAAGAACTCAGGATTAAAAGTAACCGGGTACATCAATGTTTTAAAGTTAAATCAAGTTTTTAATGTTGTTTGTGTGTCTATGTGGTCAAACCATGTGTACATTTATAAGTCACCACCATTGCTGAGTATTTTCTGTTTAAAACTACAGTGAAAAAACACGTTTTGAAATTGCTGGTGTTTCTGACTACCAATCATGTCACGAGGTGGGCGGGGCTTTAGCATATCATTAAAGGGTTAGTTCACCTAAAGATGAAAGTTCTGACATTAATTACTCACCCTCATGTCGTTCCACAACCGTAGGACCTTCTTTCATCTTCAGAACACAAATAAAGATATTTTTGATGAAATCCGATGGCACTGACAGCAAGATAATTAACACTTTAGACGTATTTAAAACAGTTCATGCGACTGCAGTGGTTCAAATTTAATGTTATGAAGCGACGCGAATACTTTTTTTGCACCAAAAAAACTAAATAATGATTTTATTCAACAATATCAATATCTGGGCGATTTCAAAACACTGCTTCATGAAGCTTCGAAGCTTTACGAATCTTTTATATTGAATCAGTGGTTCAGAGTGTGTATCAAACTGCCAAAATCACGCCCCCCAGTGGTGACCCATTGAATGAAGTCTCGTTTACTGAAATCACGTGACTTTGGCAGTTTGATACACGCTCCGAACCACTGATTCGAAACAAAAGATTCGTAAAGCTTCACGAAGCAGTGTTTTGAAATCATCCATCACTAGATATTGTTGAATAAATTCATTATTTTAGTTTTTTTGGTGCACAAAAAGTATTCTCGTCGCTTCATAACATTAAGGTTGAACCACTGTAGTCACATGAACTGTTTTAAATATGTCTTTAGTAGCTTTCTGAAAGTGTTAATTATCTTGGAGGCCTCACTGAGCCATCGGATTTCATCAAAAATATCTTAATTGGTGTTCCAAAGATTAACGAAGGTCTTACGGGTGTGGAACGGCATGAGGGTGAGAAATAAATGACAGAATTTTCATATCTGGGTGAACTAACCCTTTAAATGTATAATTTAGTGTACTCAAATATTTCAAGTTAAGAACAATCAAAATGTACGAGTACAAAATAAAAATCTCACTTAAACTTTGAGTTTCTTAACTTAAACTTTTTTGAGTTCTGACAACAGTGAAGTAAATAACTAATTTGATTTGCAAGAACTCAAAATAAAAAAAGTTTACTAAATCTTTTATGTTAATTACTATCAAAATGGGAAATGTTGGGATAATTGGGAACATCATAACATAAAAAAATTTATGTTACCGATTACCTCAAATGTTTTGAGTTAGCCCAACTTATTCAGGTTAGTAAATCTGACCGAGTGGATCAGCTATTCTGAGTGACTGTCTTTGTTGTTTCTACATTAATTTGGAGATTAAATATATTAAAACTTTAATGTTAGGTGCAATTAGTCGCGATTGATTACAGAAAAACTGGTGCGCCTGGATTACCTTTTAATTTCTTGATCTGAGGCAAGATAAATCTTGATTCTTCAAGCTTTAAAAAAATGAAAGAGATTTTTTCAGCGCCCAATCCATAAATGATTTCGCGAAGTCGTTCCTTGTTCATGTGACCCTCGGACTGCGATTCTTCTGCTTCTGCTTGTTGGTGAAAAGCATCTGGATCGTCTCGATCGCTGGTCCCAGTCGAAGATGCCACGTCATCCACATTCTCACCATGCCTATCTGTGTACAAGAAGTGTTAGCAGAACTCAGTATTAAAGGTAACCAGGTTCATCAATGGAATAAATTTAATATAATAAATACAATAAAGCATTGAGGAGATAGAGCCTTACGTCTATTTTTGCAAGCGCTATGTAAAATTGATTCTCAAGTTTTTCGAAAACGGTTTGACGAGTCAACTTGAATTCCACAACTTTTTGTCGCCATGGTCTGAAGATGATCTGGTTCAATTTTCATGAAAAGTTTGAAAAAGTGTTCATTATGGAAAATGACATCATAGGGTGCAATCAAATCACCAAGGAATCAGAGGAAAAAATAATGTTGTTTCTAGCCATTACGGTTCAAAAGTTATTAGCATAAATATACTTGCAAGTTTGGACAGCTGGTGGCGCTAGAAGGATTGAGTTAGAGACTCCAAATTTGCAATGGTGACAGTTTAGACTGTCCTCTATCAGTGTGCCAAATTTCCTAACTTTCCCGCAGGCAGTTCTATGGGCTGTCATAGACTCCCAGAGAGGAAGAAGAAGAACAATGCCAACAGATACAGCAGGTGCCTACACACCTTCAGTGCTTGCCCACTATTTAAAGGGCAAATCACTGAAAGCCGCTTCAGACAGCGCTTGAATGGACAAAAACACACAAAATTAAGCCATAATGCCCAAAAGCACAATCTTAAATAAGTTAAAAGAAATCTTAAAAGAGTTGAAAAATATGTGGATTTGCGCCTGTCTGACATTAATGTTAATAAAAGAACAAAAGACAAAGTAAATATCACTCACTGCTCTTGACTGAATAACTTTTGTAGCTTTAATAAGGATTAATCTATATTTATTTTATAATTTATGAAGACTGTGAAGTACATTATTCAATTTCTGTATATATATATATCTGTTAGACCTAAATTGAGAAAAATTTAACCATGATATATTGAAGTGCAGGTAAATGTGACATTTATTATAATGGGTTTATGTGAAGATTGTTAAAATAAAAGTTGTTATATTTTTGTAAAGCCTAATAAATGTTAAAATGCATAGCTTTTAATTATACTGTAATGCTTATAATTAATAGATTAAATCAATTTCTATATTCATTTGTAGATTAAATGCAAAATTATTACAAAATAAAAATATATTACTATTTTACTTGAGATGTATAGGCCTATATATACACTACCAGGCAAAAGTTTGGAAACATTACTATTTTTTATGTTTTTGAACGAAGTCTCTTATGCTCATTAAGGCTTCATTTATTTCATAATAAATACAGAAAACAACAGTAATATTGTGAAATATTATTACAATTTAAAATAATGGTTTTCTATTTTAATATACTTTAAAATATAATTTATTTCTGCCATGTCAAAGTTGAATTTTCAGCATCATTACTCCAGTCTTCGGTGTCACATGATCCTTCAGAAATCAGTTATGCTCAGTTATTATCCGTGTTGGAAACAGTTGTGTTGCTTAATATTTTTGAAACCTGTGATACTTTTTTTAGGATTCATTGATGAATAAAAGGTTAAAAAGAACAGCATTTATTCAAAATATAAATCTTTTCTAACAATATAAATCTTTACTATCACTTTTTATCAATTTAACACATCCGTGCTGAATAAAAATATTAATTTCTTTCAAAAAAAAAAACTGACCCCAAACTTTTGAACGGTAGTGTATATTGTTACAAAAATGTCTATTTTAAATAAATGCTGATATTTTTTTACTTTTTATTCATCAAAGAGTCCTGAAAAAGTATCACAGGTTATAAAATAATATTAAGCAGCACAACTGTTTCCAACATTGATAATAAATAATCATTTTACAATGATTTCTGAAGGATCATGTGACACTGAAGACTGGAGTAATGATGCTAAAATTCAGCTTTGATCACAGGAATAAATTAAATTTTAAAATATATTAAAATAATATTTCACAATATTATTGTTTTTTTCTGTATTTATTATAAAATAAATGCAGCCTTAATGAGCATAAGAGACTTCGTTCAAAAACATTAAAAGTAGTAATGTTTCCAAACCTTTGTGTGTGTGTGTGTGTGTATATATATATATATATTACAGTATAAAAATAAGCAAAAATTAATAAATTAAGAATAAATGAAGAAAACTAAACTCTCCCGCTTAAAAGGGTAAATAAAAAGTATCCTTATCATCCAACCTTTTAATCTCTTTTTCTGAAGCTTCAAAAGAGTCTGTTTTATCGAGATTGTGTCAGCGTTCACTATCTTAATGATTTCGAGAAGCCATTCCCTCTTCCTCTGAATCCCGGACTGCGATTCCTCTGCTTCTGCTTGTTGGTGAAAAGCATCTGGATTGTCTTGATCGCTGGTCCCAGATGAAGATCCCACGACACCCACACTCTCACCACACCTATCTGTGAAGAACTCAAGATTAAAGGTAACCGGGTACATCAATGTTTAGTTCATATAATAAATACAGTTAAGCATTGAGGAGATAGAGCCTTACTTCTATTTTCAAAAGTGCTATGTAAAATTTGTTCACATGTTTTTCGTCGGCATCGTCTGAAGATGATCTGGTTCAATTTTCATGAAAATCAGAGCATCGGCCAAGCAGGAGTTCGAAAAAGTGGGTTTTTCGGAAAAAATAAAATGGTGGGAAAATTTTCATGATGGAAATTGACGTCATATGGTGCAATTGAATCGTCAAGGAATGAGCCAAGGAATCAGATGAATGAAAGAATTTTTTTTCTAGCCATTACGGTTCAAAAGTTATTAGCATTAATACACTCTAAAAAATGCTGGGTTAAAAACAACCCAAGTTGGGTTGAAAATGGACAAACCCAGCGATTGGGTTGTTTTAACCCAGCGGCTGGGTTAAATGTTTGCCCAACCTGCTGGGTAGTTTTATTTAACCCAAATATTGTATAAAAATTACTGTATTTCTTGCTTAAAATGAACCCAAAATAGGTTGGAAATTAACATTTAATAATATGTTTAATAAACAAACATTTATTAATACTTTTTTGAATAATATTTAAACAATAAACATTTATTAAATTGCTTATTAATAAATGCTCATCTTTTTGATTATTATTGTTGCCTCTAGTAATTATGAGTCTGATTTTTAATTTCCAACCTATTTTGGGTTAATTTTAAGACAGACATATAGTAATTTGTAAACAATTGTTGGGTTAAATAAAACTACCCAGCAGGTTGGGCAAACATTTAACCCAACTGCTGGGTCAAAACAACCCAATCGCTGGGTTTGTCCATTTTCATCCCAACTTGGGTTGTTTTTAACCCAGCATTTTTTAGTGTAGAAGTGCAAGTTTGGACAGCTGGTGGCGCTAGAGGGATTGAGTTAGAGACTCCAAATTTGATATGTAGACAGTTCAGACTGGCCTCTATCAGTGTGCCAAATTTCAAACTTGAATGCTGTGAAAAACACACAAAAACCGGAAAGAGCTTTGCGACTAACTGTACAAATATAGATCTGACAAGAAATCTGAGGTATATTTTTACACACTCCTGAAAGCTACAGAAAAAAGAAGCAAATCGCTGGAATTCACAGAAACAACTGGACTTCAGGCCGCGAAACATAGATTTGCAATTATCATTTTGTGTCAATATGTTGAATTTAGGGGTAAAATTATACCCTTGTTATATATTGTTTTGGCAACTCATCAATTAAAGATTTACCATCTTATGTTCTGAATAATTGGGTGTTTTTAAATAAACACTGACAAAAACTATACAAGTTTAAGGACTGGATTATAACATTGCAAAACGCTTGAGGAGGTTGGATAGTCTTACCGTCAGTGACTTCTTTCTCCGGAGTCCTCACAGGTGAAGAATCGGTGCTTCTCCTCTTCCTCATCGGTTCGTCACCGTGACTGTCGCTTGTCCTCGGAGTCTTCGCAGTCTTCCGGTCTTCCGGAGTCAGATTTTGTGCTAAAGGCTGCAAATCTAGAAAAAGATGACAATATTTAAGAAAAATGAGTAGCAATATCAGTGGCGTTACAGAAGATAGTCATATTTACCAACATCGCCTCCGTCTGCGTTAATCAAGGGCGCAGTCACTGCAAATAAAAAGATGACATATTCAATAGTAGCCTAAATAACTCAAAATGTAAGCATATAAACGGCAGAAAATGTACAGACACAGTCTTGCATGTCTGTTAAAAATGGAAACATTTGGTAAATGCTTTATATTCAGTGTTGGGTAAGTTAGGCTACTTTAAAAGTGTATTAATTAGCTACTAATTAGATCTTCAATTTAGGATTTTTAACATTTTACTTTCTAAATCGCAAGCAACTGAACAATACGAGAACGGCCGCAAATCTGTATCTTAATTCTATATCAAAGTTATAGTTGGATATTGAAATGACCAAAGCATCACCATTTTAGCATTAGACTTTAAATCCACTATTGTTTTACAAAGAATTAGTTTTTATAATGCAATTACATCAGGCGTAACTAATTAAATTGTTTAAAACTAAACATAACCCTTACATTTCTTCAAGGGAAAAAGTATATAAATAACTGTAATTAGATTAATTAGTAAGTAATTACACCCAACACTGTTTATATATGCAGGGTTTCTTAAGAAAATCTTAATTCGCATTTCCACAAATTAAGGTATTAAAAACATTTTTTTGTGTTCAAAATGTACAAAAATTGAATAATGAGCGAGTACATCATGAATCCATTTTCCAAACCGTGTTTTTGTCTTATCCTGAATCACTACAGTACACCTTTGATAAGTGTTTATATTGGGACTATTTTAGACCGGTCGGGTCGGCACCGCTGCGGAGCAGCACAGTACCTGCGTGACTCGTTATGACGCACTATACACTATACACTATGTACTTGTGCACTATGCACTCATCCATGTAGTGCGTGAATTGTATAAGGTTATTTTGTCATTTAACATCGGAGTTTGATTCCCTCTCAACTACGTAATTAAAGCTGCGACAGTCGAGTGCACGAAGTGTCCAACATTCCACACTTCGTTTTTTCCGTTAATTTAGTGCATCATCCGGGTATTTAAAGTGCACTTTTTCTCTTTGGAAATTTCAGTGTGAACGCACTACTCGCACTATTTATACTTAAAAACGTCATAGAATAGTGCATAAGTACGCGAATTGGGACGCACCTTACAGAGAGAAGTAGCTCCGGCTACAACGCATGCAGTTCTGTTTATCAACCGTTAAAGCGCCAAAAGCTATGGACTGCAGCTTTAAGATTCAACCTCTGAAGTCATTATCAATACATTATAGCGAAAATAATACAGTTTTTAAAAACAGTTTTTTTTGACGAGAGACATGCAGATCTGTTTGCAATCTGATCATTCAGTCAGTCCGAAATAGCGCGAATAATTTGTTCCAGTGTATTTAGCTTTTTTGTTTTGTTTGTTTTTACCCTCTCATTGTTTTTACCCTCTCAAACTATGACTCTCAGCTGGCTGGATAATCAACTCTTCATATTTATGTCATTTGTATCTCCAGTAAATGCATCTTGATTTAAGAATCTTTAGATATTTGCAGTACTGAGGAAGAACATCTCTGATTTTCGCTGTAATCAGAAGGTAGGCTACAGTAAAAGTTTGCATATTCGAGGGGAGCTAATTTATTTATTTATTTATTTTCGTAAAATGAATTAAAAGTCATGGAAGCTTCTTTCCGTCACATAAAAAATTCGCAATTACCCTTTTTTATTCTATCTCACAATTCTGACTTTTTTTCCTCACAATTTGCTATAGGCCTATCTCACAAAATACTTTTTTTTTCTGAATTGCGTGATTTATAGCCTACTCACAATTGCAAAAAAATATAATTGTGATAAACTTGCAATTCTGAGGAAAAAAAGTCAAGTCTTTTCCCCCTCAGAATTAGACGTTATAACTCGCACTTGCGAAGTCAGAAATGTGAGATAAAATGTCGCAATCTTTTAAACGGTTTTAAACAAGCTTACATAAAAAGTCATGGATATCTGTTGAAAGTAGTATTTTACAAGACTCTGAAGTGTTGTTAATTAATATAACTCTTTGTGTTTCTTATTTAGAGAACATTTTGATGTAGGCGAGTTTGCTTTAATTTATTTCTTAGGTTTTTTATTCTTAAAAAAAGCTTTCCTGTAAAAAAGAAAAAGAAAAAAGCTTTCCTGTAGCTCAGTGGTTAGAGCATGGCACTAGCAATGCCAAGGTCATGGGTTCGATCCCAGGGATTGCACATACTCAGATACAAATGTATAGTATAATGCGATGTAAGTCACTTTGGATAAAAGCGTCTGCCAAATGTAAATGTAAAAAGGTCTTAAAGTCTTAATTGTACCTTCATAAAACCTACCCAAAGAGCAAGGCTAATTCTCTTAAATCGTACTTACCATTATTAGAGTCAGCCATCTTGAGCGTAGATGAAAAATCTTGGAGAAACCGCTGAAGTTCAGATGTCAGTCCTGAGTCTGTTCGGTCATTCTGTCCTGTTACTTTTATGAAGACCCGTCTGTGTGAGATGGGTGGTGCTGGGAGTCTCTCCAGGGGTCGAAAATAACAAATGGCCAAATCCAGCAGAGGTGAAACACCTTTTCCACATGTGTTGATTCGCTCGGGTTCTCAAATAACCCATTGAAATGAATGACTGCTTAGCGGAGACATTTACAACCTCAAAACAAGAGAGAGCAATGGGCAAACATCTGGATGATGCGTTCACACCTGCAAAAACATTTGGTCACACTTTAGTTCAGGGTCCAATTCTCACTATGAACAAGTTGCTTGTTCGCATGCGTATTACTAATGCCTGATAAACACACTGTAAGTCCTGGTGTCTCTACAGTGGACTGTATGAAATCAATGCCCTGTTTCGTAACAGAAAGTCATATTCTTATTTGAAACCCCTTAACATTTTCCTGAGATGTTGATTTATGACAAACAATTTGAAAATTAGTCAGATTTGAATGTTAAAATATTATTCATAAGAGTGTGCAAAATATGCTTACAGCACTTAGCAAAGCATGCTATTATCATCAAGAAACAGGAAGTTGATAAGTGCCCTGACCTGAAGACATTTACATGCCAAAATTTAGTTATAGTCATAGCACCACCAGCTGGTAGCAGGAAGTGTGGCAAATACAAGTGACGGACGTTGTCCTCCTATATTTACAAATGCATATTGCCCACCGTGCTCTGTTTTCCAACGGGTGGCGGTGGCACGTTGTGAGGGCCTTTTCATCTTTAATTATAGGCTAATTAGGTGTGACCCCCTAGTCGGGGTCACAAATGGGCAATCAGAATTTGTGACTGAATGGGTTGTTGGCACCTGTAGAAGAGGGCACTTATTTACATATTGGAGGTAGTTTGAATGAAGGACCTGGGGAGGGAAAATATTTCTTATTTTCTAGAACTTCTTGGAAGTTTGAACTATGTCTGGGAGAATGAGACCATTTTACCAGGTGCACTAAGACATTTCAAATGATACCAAACATGTATATTCACTTGTACACGCTTAACATTGCATACATTTAGAGTGAGTTTTAGGTGAGGGAGAAAAAATGGGAAACTGAGAGTGTGATGGCGAGGTGTGAACTGTGCATCTCAGATGGTGCTGTTACTTATACAAATGTTAATTTCTCAGGAAAGTCTTTTGTTCTCTTAGGGGAAAGTTGTCCCTTAGTCTAGAGCAGTGGTTCCCAAACTTTTTAGCTTGGAGTACCCCCTGAAGGGATTACCATCCTTCTGCGTACCCCCTCTCTTCCACTTCGACTGCTGTCACACCTTAACCATTAAGGGACAGTATTTGCCCCCTAAATTGATTTTCCAGTGCATTTTTTTTAAAAACCTTTATGAATAACTTTATAAAATAAATGTTTTAAATAAAAAATGTTCAATAGAGAAATATGCAATGATGGTAAAACTAGGTAAAACTTTTAAATATTAAACTAAAACCGCCAGTAGGTGGCAGCAAGTCACTGTTTTATTGAGTGAGTCATCGAGTCATTCATTCAGTAACGAAGCAAGTGGCTGTGAATGAATCATTGAATCATTCACTCTCACGATTCGTTCAAAGCCGCAGAATTGTTCGCGAAACACAGACGTGTGTTGTATTTCTGCTGTGGTTTTCGTCAGAACTATTATTTCATTGCAATATAGAGTAAATACTGACAGTACTGTGTTTAAAATGTACATTTTATTTTTGACCTGTTGTATAATAATACGTCACGTTTGCAGTCATGTGGATATTTGCGAACAATTGCATTCTTGCTCGTTATCATCATTAAATACAAGAACTCGCACAAGGTATGTTTTTGTATCGGAGAAAGCTTGAGTCTTAAATCGAAATTAATCCATTATGATTTAAGGCAGCAGACTGCACGCAATCTATCATATGCATGCTGCTTGTGTCGATACAGTCATTTTTGACTGCAAATGATGAGATAATTTGATTAAATGTACTGAATTTACGACCTTTTGGCAGTTAGAAATACATGCTCGATTTTAATATTATTTTAAGGTAGAATTAAAGTGAAGTGAAGTGAAGTGAAGTGACATGTGGCCAAGTATGGTGACCCATACTCGGAATTTGTGCTCTGCATTTAACCCATCCAAGTGCACACACACAGCAGTGAACACACACACCGTGAACACACACCCGGAGCAGTGGGCAGCCATTGCTGCGGCGCCCGGGGAGCAGTTGGGGGTACGGTGCCTTGCTCAAGGGTCTCACCTCAGTCGTGGTATTGAGGGTGGGGAGAGCGCTGGATATTCACTCCACTCACCGACAATCCCTGCCGGACCTGAGATTCGAACCCATGACCTTTGGGTTACAAGTCCGACTCTCTATCCATTAGGCCACGACTGCCCCAGAACAATTGCATTCTTGATTCTGGGGCACTGATTCTTANAAACACAGACGTGTGTTGTATTTCTGCTGTGGTTTTCGTCAGAACTATTATTTCATTGCAATATAGAGTAAATACTGACAGTACTGTGTTTAAAATGTACATTTTATTTTTGACCTGTTGTATAATAATACGTCACGTTTGCAGTCATGTGGATATTTGCGAACAATTGCATTCTTGCTCGTTATCATCATTAAATACAAGAACTCACACAAGGTATGTTTTTGTATCGGAGAAAGCTTGAGTCTTAAATCGAAATTAATCCATTATGATTTAAGGCAGCAGACAGCACGCAATCTATCATATGCATGCTGCTTGTGTGGATACAGTCATTTTTGACTGCAAATGATGAGATAATTTGATTAAATGTACTGAATTTACGACATTTTGGCAGTTAGAAATACATGCTCGATTTTAATATTATTTTAAGGTAGAATTAAATGAACTATCAGCATTTTGTTCGCATACCCCCATTTGTCACCTCACGTACCCCCAGGTGTACGCTTACCCCAGTTTGGGAACCACTGGTCTAGACGATCCGACTCCAGCCTACCAGTTCTTATAAAAACAAACAAACAAATAGCCCAGATGAGAAAAGGTAATGCAATAGTAACGTAATGCATCCCGTTCCATTACTAAGTAACCCAATTAGTTACTTTTTTTAGTGAGTAATGCAATATTGTAATGCAAGTAACTTTCCCCAACACTGGAAATGAATGACATGTAAATAAATCCAAAAACAATGGAAGTTTTTCATTCACCAATACATTTTTAGGTTTCAGGATTTTTTTAACCAAACTTTGTATAAAGATGATTCTCAACTATGAAAGATGTAACGGAATTAATTGATATACCATTTTACTTTATGCAGTATGCATGCAAATATGGCCATACATGGGTTTTTCCATTCAATACAATGCATCTATATACACTGTATCTAATTTGCATATTAATGTGTTCTTGGAGCAGCATTTAATGAAAAAAGACGTGTAATAATGGGAGTAATAATTGGCAACAGTTTCATAATAATATAGAATATTTCAAAGGAATATTGATATATAATTTCACATGTTGTGTCTCCCAAAATGCCTGATTTAGAAGCTGTAAGTCCTGGTGTCTCTACAGTGGTCATGTATGAAATCAATGCCATGTTTCGTAACAGAAAGTCATATTCTGATTTGTAACCCCTCAACATTTTCCTGAGATTTATGACAAACAAATTGATCACTAAATTCACGTCGGCCATTTCTAAAGACCAAGGATAAGTTGTCATGTTACACCTCCAAACATTTGTTAAAGCCATGAATGTGCTCTTTACGGGACATCCAGACTTATTCATGGGTCCCAGGAGGATAAATCTATGCGAGCAATAATGGGCTTCAGTGGAGACAGAAACGGTGTTTCACACCAAATGATAGGTCTGAGAAACATCAGTTACTACAACAATAAAACCATATGTGACCAGGAAAACAAAACCAAGGATACATTTTTTGAAATTGAGATTTATACATCAGCTGAATAAATAATCTTTCCATTGATGTATAGTTTGTTAGGATAGGACAATATTTGGCCAAGATACAACTTGAAGTTGAAGATGAACTGTCACATCAACATGGTAGCATTTTAAAATTCTTCATAGGGCTGCACGATTAAAGGGTTAGTTCACCCAAAAATGAAAATTCTGTCATTTATTACTCACCCTCATGCCGTTCCACACCGTAAGACCTTCGTTAATCTTTGGAACACAAATTAAGATATTTTAGTTGAAATCCGATGGCTCCGTGAGGCCTTCATAGGGAGCAATGACATTTCCTCTCTCAAGATCCATTAATGTACTAAAAACATATTTAAATCAGTTCATGTGAGTACAGTGGTTCAATATTAATATTACAAAGCGACGAGAATATTTTTGGTGCGGCAAAAACCCCAAAACAACTTATTTAGTGATGGCCGATTTCAAAACAATGCTTCAGGAAGCATCGGAGCATAATGAATCAACGTATCGAATCTGCTGTTCGGAGCGCCAAAGTCACGTGACACGCGATCCGAATCATGATTTGATATGCTGATTCATTGTGCTCCGATGCTTCATGAAGCAGTGTTTTGAAATCGGCCATCACTAAATAAGTCGTTATTTTGTTTTTTTTGGTGCACCAAAAATATTCTCGCTTTATAATATTAATATTGAACCACTGTACTCACATGAACCGATTAAAATATGTTTTTAGTATATTAATGGATCTTGAGAGAGGATATGTCATTGCTGGCTATGCAGGCCTCACTGAGCCATCGGATTTCAACAAAAATATCTTAATTTGTGTTCCGAAGATTAACAAAGATCTTACGGGTGTGGAACGACATGAGGGTGAGTAATTAATGACAGAATTTTCATTTTTGGTTGAACTAACTTTAATTGTATTTTAATTGCGATAATGATATCTGCTTCTCTTGATTGATTAAGGCGTTGTCCACAAGGCGTTGTTTTTCCTCCTTCGTACAAAAAAAAAACGTGTCCACATGAAAATGCCAAGGCTATCTCAAAAACAATTTGTACGTATTTTACGGAGTGGCTAATTCATACGAATTTGTACGAGTGAGGTCGTACAAATTCATACGATTTGTCTAAACCCCAGTGACGGGTAGGTTTAGGGCCGGGGTCAGGGGTAGGTCATTCGTACAAATTCATATGATTTTGGCAACTCGTAAAATATGTACGATTTAGCAAAAATCATATGAATTCATACGAGTGAGGTTGTACGAATTCGTACGAATTAGCCACCTTGTAAAATATGTACGAATTGCTGTGAGATCTGATTAGAAAATGCAAAAACACGCTATGAAGAGCTGTCAAGAGCATGCCAAACCAACAGGTGGTGATATAACCCTAATCGCAAAGCCATGTTGACCAGAAGCCTGGAAAAAAGGTTATTACCGGTTCTGGTACTGACATCACAAGCCAAAATCTCCGGTTTCAATGTATACACGACAATATATTGGCCCACCCGTTATTTATCTTCAAAAAATGGCATTTATTTGAACGTGATTTACTATTTTGTCCCTTCGATTTGCTAAATCGTGCGCTCGATTTTCTAATTCGATCCCTCGATTCGCTAAATCGTGCACGTGATTTACTATTTTGTTCCCTCGATTCGCTAAATTGTGCACGTGATTTACTATTTTGTTCCCTCGATTCGCTAAATCGTGCAGGTGATTTACTATTTTGTTCCCTCGATTCGCTAAATTGTGCACGTGATTTACTATTTTGTTCCCTCGATTCGCTAAATCGTGCACGTGATTTACTATTTTGTTCCCTCGATTCGCTAAATTGTGTGCATGATTTACTATTTCGTTCCCTCAATTCGCTAAATTGTGCGCATGATTTACTATTTCGTTCCCTCGATTCGCTAAATTGTGCACGTGATTTACTATTTTGTTCCCTCGATTCGCTAAATTGTGCACGTGATTTACTATTTTGTTCCCTCGATTCGCTAAATTGTGTGCATGATTTACTATTTCGTTCCCTCAATTCGCTAAATTGTGCGCATGATTTACTATTTTGTTACCTCGATTTGCTAAATTGTGCACGTGATTTACTATTTAGTTCCCTCGATTTGCTAAATTGTGGTCAAGGTCACCATCAATCAAATAGGTGGACCATATTTACTAGTACTAATAAATGTCAAACTAAATCAAACATGAACTGTCCTTTAACACTTCTTGGTCTTTGGAAAAACATATTTGATTGTGAAGATACAGGAGTGTAGAACAATGTACACCAGGAGAGTAAATGCTAGCATTGCTAATTTTAGCATTGTTTTTAATGCATCATCTCCTACATGATAAATCTTGTTAGCATGTCTTATTTGAAATCACTCAGTAACAACAGAGTCTCTCAGTGTGTAGTGAATGGGTTGGTGTCTCTCTAACCTGGAATGAACACTTTTCAAAAAGACATGAATTTTTTTTTTAGATTTAGTTTATTTTGGTTGTTGTGATGAGTGAGAAACAACTGGTGATGAATCTGTGTTCGTTCACAGTTTTGAAGAAGCCCAGTATGTTTAATGTTTACATCTGTGATAAACAGTGACTCAATTAAGGAATTCGTTTGGAATTTATTCAGTTGTCATGACATAAATAGAAATAAAAACACTGTTCTTCTTTTTTCGCAAACTTTGCTGAGTTTCAGATCATTAAGTCTTTGGTAAGAGTCTCACAGTTCTCTTGTTTTACATCAATAATGGTTATTTGTTTAATTTTGTAAATACAGAAGCTACGAATATAAGGTAATATTTCAAAAAGTTTCCAATGTATTTGACTTTAGACTTGTGGTACATAAAGCTGTTCTTAACCCATGTTGCTCATGATCAAACACACTTGTTCATGCACATGAGCAGCTCCAGGCGTATGGCGATGCGTGTGTGCCATCCCAGAGGAAGGATCCGGAGGTACCGCGTCACGATGGGTGGACGCAGCAGGTTCTGGACCGTGGAGGATCGGTCCGTGTTTCCATAGAACACCTGACGGATGAACACAAGCTCATTAAATATTCATAGTATACCAGCATAAGAGCTACTGACCAATCTTCTTTTCTGCACCCTATCAGATGGTTTATAATCAAACTTCACATAAATCATGCAATAATGTGGTAAAATGTTGTTTGGGCAAGGGAACCAAGGCATGTTCGGATATGATACATATTCTTTGTCAATGGAAGAACAAGTGCTAGTATTAAAACTTAATTACTGAGGGTCTTTTCCTATAGTATAAGGTCAATGTAATTTTCCTCAGAACACCTTGGTTTATTCAGGCTTTTACCCTGTTATTGCCGGTCTGGTCTTTGTAATAGATCCAGTTGAGGCTGTCGTGGGTTCGGTACTGCAGGCTGTACTTGGTGGTCCATTCGTCAGCATCACAGCGACCTTGAGTCATGATACCAGAGACCACCTTCGTGTCCTGGAGGTCGATCTGAAGCCACTGACTCGCATCCTGGAGTTTGGAAAGCCAGGCACAGCTGAGATGGAGTGAGGAGACAGTCAGTCTACTAATGAGTCCAGAGTTCACCATCAATGACCTCTCAAAGGTCAATCAGATGTGTGTCATATTTAAATATATTTAGGGGTTCAAGAGCGTAGCGCTGAAACTCTATTGTAATTGTTACATTTTCCAAGGATCAGCATTCTCCCATAAAACTGATCGGGCAGACCGAACCGTAAGTCGTAAAGACTTGAAACTTTGAGGGCTGGTAGTACTCACACCATCTACAACGTCACCAAGGCTCGCCCCGATCAGCCTGAAGGGGGCGCTACAGCAGTACGAAATGACTCATTACTCCTAAACCATTAGATGAAGACTTCAATTGTCTTATATAAACCAGTGCGGCGAGATTCTCTTGAGTCTGATTGTCAATAATTATAAAAAAAAGTTGCAATTTCGATTTGCAGTCCCCAAGGGCCGCAAAAACGTTCAAAGTGGGTGGAGCCACTTTTACTAAAACTGCTATAACTCGTGAAGGGAATGAGATATTTTCACCAAACTTGGCACACCTATGTAAGAGCTCAATCTGTGGTCGTGTGAAAAAGGACGCGGCGACTGGCCACTTGGTGGCGCTATAACAGGAAAAAACAGGAAAACGATTTTAACTACTTCACCGTTAGTCCGATTGACTTGAAAATTGGCATGCAGTGTCTTCGTCCGAGGCGCCATGACTGTCTATGAGGACAGTGACGTATCTCAAAAAAACACGTCTGCCATCGGCCACTGAATTTTGAGCAGCTATCAGACACGGCTAATGGAGGCCGATCGGAACGAAACTCGCTGGGCCTGTTTGACTCACGGCCCTGGAGGCCTGTGAGAAATTTTTTCGTGCGTAAAGAATTGTTATTCGCGTGATTTTTCGCACACTCCCACGACATTCATTCCACGTGGTAGAACTCTTCATTCTGAGCAACTTTGCCTCTTGGACTGCCACTGTCCATCGAATCGTTCATTAAATATTTTTTAATGAGATCATTTCAAAATCCAACTTTGGCGAACTAGTCCTAGGTTTTTGGCTCAACCTCGATAACTGTTAAAAGCTTTAAAATCCATATATTTCCTATGGTAAACTGCCTGTATTGGCTGTAAATGGTCTTTTCCATCTACAATCGAGATGGTTACAGGCTTGCTAATTAAAACATAATACCTTTTTACGCATGTGCTTAAAGGCCTTAAAGCGCTTAAACCCCAATAATTGCTGCTCGCAGCTATATTTTTAAAGTCGCAATTTAGTCAATTTAATATATATTAACTTTTAATGTAATATCAAATGTTTAAACAATGTTTGATATCTTATTTTAAGATTGACTGTACATGTTACCCTTGAGACGGTCACTGTGTTTTGTTTTTTTTTTCTCTGCGTGTTGTGTTTGTATTGTTAATTATAATTTCATGATGTTTGTATGTTAAGATTATGTAATTTTTAATTTTGAATGTTGGGACCCCCTCGAAAACGAGATGCTACATCTCAAGGGGTTTATCCTAAATAAACAAAT
>RJVU01042605.1:161110-176600 GCA_003731715.1 Anabarilius grahami | reverse complement strand
AAGGAACATCCTAAAGGTTGTTGTTCTTTCTTTGATAAAGGAGCTGTCTATTGACGAGAGTGACGCCGCCTATTTGATGCGGAACCTGGCCGATGTGCACGCGCAGGTGGGCACCGAGGCCGCGCGCCTCTCCAAGTTCAACCGGCGGCGCGTCATCACGCAGCGAGAACTCCACAACGCCGCCGTGCGCGCGCTCCAGGACAAGTGCGCCTGACGGCTGGAGATAAATGATGCACTTTTAGACTTGTAAATGATGAATAAAGAATTTGTTTTTAAAACCCTTGTCTTTACACTGTGACAAGTTATTACAGTATTTCAAATATGCTCTTTTACTTTGAGGTTTCTTAATGCAGGGGTTATTCAAACTTTTTGGAGCTACTGTGCGGTCCCAAAAGTTTTTTTTTTTTTTTTTTTTAACATATAAAACAATATTTTTATACATTATAAAAACGATTTGTGATGGTTAGTGTAAATGGGTGATCACAATCTGTCAGGAGGGTAAATATCGACAATTGTCACTTGGTGGCGCTATAATGACGCAACATAAACGGTCTGTTTGGGTTTTTTGTTAAACTGGGAATATAAAAGAGCGTCATGTCCAAATCATTTTGTCAACACATAAAAATTGTATTGTAACATTTGAAACGCATGTGACAACTTTCCCCAACCTGACAAATAGAGCTTAATATTTGCTTATTTAAATATATTTTTGAAATACTCTTTCCTTGACTACCTAGTTAAATCTTTCATATATAAAGTTTACGTGTTCCACAGGAATGTATAATTTTAATATACTGTATATAACATATAAAGGACACAATATTCGCAGTAGGCCTATAAGAATGCACAAAATAAAGTAGCCTGTATTTTGTGCTTTCAGTCACAACTGAGAGCCTATGTGTCATCATCAGTGCCAATTAAAAAGACATAATTATGTGAATGACAAAAGATACAAATGCTTTTAAATCTGACACTAAATGTGATCCTCTGACGTTTATCCCTTTTTAAAAACCTGCCCACCTTTAAATCGTTTGACAATCACCCTTCCAACAACCCGGACTGGAGGTGTGACTCTAGCGTTGACTGACGCACGTCTCAGCCAATCAAATGCCTGCGCTCCTTATTAGGCGGGAATAACGGTATTATTAGCACCAATGAGAACTCCCCGAGCGAAGCCTTCGTCCAATGAGCACCCAGCAGTCAGCTGACGCCTTTAGCATCTATTGTACACAAGACTCGAGCGGAGACAGACGCGAATCACTGTGAATCCAGAACTCATGTGAATTCATCCCTCCTTTACTAACGGACCTCTTCATAAAGGTATGTCGTGTTATTTGATCATTTCCTGTCTGAGGAAGGTTATAAACGCCTCGCGTGACTCACAAGTGTCAATACCAGATCACATGCTTATTAGTTTAGGCAAATGCATTAATTAGCTTTGCAACCAAATCTGTAGAACGCAAAATCTGCTCGTAAGTTTTGTGTATTTGGTTTTTGAATTCATTTATATCTTTATGCAAATGAACTGCCGTTGAAGTTCAAAACAGAAATTGAGTTTGGTTATAATGATAATATATCATAATTATAATAATGTAAGCTTGAATAGGAAAATGTAAATATATGTCTTTTATACGTTTTTGCAGAATATAAATATCAGATGTGGTTATTGTCATGATTTGATGCTGTGTTAAAGGGATAGTTCACCCAAAAATTTAAATTCTGTCATTAATTACTCAACTTTGTGTCATTTCAAACCTGTAAGACGTTCGTTTATCTTTTGAACACTAATGAAGATGTTTTTAATGAAATCTGAGAGCTTTCTGTCCCTCCATTGACGGACTACTCAACTACCACTTTCCAACGCGCGTTCACGCAATAACGTCTGCTCTCGCGTCAACACAACACGCATGCGTCGTGGTGCTCTCGTGAACGCGCGTTGGTGAATATTTTGTAAATAAAGTGGTAAATTATGTGTTTTTGCGCAAGCGACGTGAGTGCGTTTTATACACATAATTTACCACTTTATTTACAAAATATTAATCGCCAATGCATGTTCACGAGAGCACCATAAAACTGAGGTTTAACCACTGGAGTCACATGATTTACTTTAATGATGTTTTTACTGTCTTTCTGGGACTTGAGTGTGGTAGTTGCGTAGCTGTCAATGGAGGGTAATTTTTGTGTTTTGAAGATGAATAAATGTCTTACGGTTTTGTAACACTATTTAATGACAGAATTAACCCTTAAATTAGCATCACTCTGTGCCAATCCTGAGTGGTTTATTATTTACATGAGTTACTAGGCTCTTATTTACAGTCGGATAGAATAAGTTTGGTCTCAGCACGTCTCACTTCCGTCTCTTTTCCCATCAGATGCAGTTCATGCTGTTGTTCAGCAGACAGGGGAAGCTCCGTCTGCAGAAATGGTACGTTCCTCTATCCGACAAGGAGAAGAAGAAAATCACGCGGGAGCTGGTGCAAACGGTTTTGGCCCGCAAGCCCAAGATGTGCAGCTTCCTGGAGTGGAGGGACCTTAAAATTGTGTATAAAAGGTCAGTGGAGCAGCTGGAGCTCAGCGCTTGCTGTGAAGTTGTGCATTGTTTTATACTATAACTAATGAAAAAACACAACGTTTACCTGTTTAATCATGATTCAGTGCACTCAAATTGACTTTCCATTACCGTTGTGACAAATTACGTTAATCTGGTTTCTGTACATCCACCATCAATTCGATACGACTGCAATGACATAGCAAAATAAAATTGCAAAATAATTAACTCGACACCAATCATTGAATCAAACGCGCAGCATAACGAGGTCATGTGACAATTCAGCATATTACCGTTCGAAACATTTAACTTAGAAATCGAAGAAAGGAATAGCAGTTTTATGTACATATTATAATTTTATTAATATTTTGAATGTTTTAAATGAAATTTTTCTCTAAAGTTTTAGTAATTTTATGTTTTTGTATTTTTATTTATTTTTGTTAAATATATCTGTATAGTTTGCATTATTTTTTTTTATATCAGTTTAGTTTTGTTTTAGTGCTGTCTTTTTTTTTTGTCTAACAAAAGTTTGTAAATATAGTGTATGAATGTGTATATATGTGTGTGTATAATTATTTAAATAAATAAATACATATATATGTATAATATGTAATACACACACACATACACAAATATACATTTACAAACTTTGGTTACACTTTATTTTAATGTGTACCCGTTACAGTGTAATTATATTAAGTTCTGAGTAATAGTAATTAACTACATGTACTTACTGTAGAGCTAGGGTAAGGGCAGGGTTTGGTTTAGGGTTAGTTGTATGTAATTATACCTAATTTATAGTTATTACTATAGTAAATACATGTAACGTTAAAATAAAGTGTTACCCAAACTTTTATGTTAGTTGCGATTAATTGTGATTAATCGATTTGACAGCACTTATTTATTTTAGTAAAATAAGGCAACTAGCTATTATAAAATGTTTACTTTTTTGTATTTTATTTTAATTCACTTAATGTTTATGGTAACGCTACAATAAGACTCCATTTGTTTACATTAGTTAACTGCATTAGTTAAGATGAACTAACAATGAAAAGTACTTCTACTTCTCATTTGTTAATCTTGATTATTGTTAAATTCAAAATTTTTTAATACATTATTAAAATCAAAAGTTTTATCAGTTAATGTTATTTAAAGGACTTGAGCAAACATGAACTAACAATAAAGAGTTGTATTTTCTATTAACAAAGATTAATGACACGATACTAGACATGTGCCGATATTCGGTAATGCGATATATCACGATATTGTTATCGTGGGCACTTCAAATTTTTATAATGCATTTAAGAATACTTTCCCCATCAACCGTATAAAATGCACAACACCGCTGTATTCTGCGTCAAAAGAACACGCACTCAGATGTAAACGAGCCCAACGTGCACGAGAAGCACATGGCGGAACGAGTGAAGGAGATGCGCTGAATGAAAGTGCACGTTCACTCTGACAGCAGATGGAGCAGCAGAAATGCAGCGGTTACCCCGGAACCCCCATAAACAAAGCAACTGCGCTAGTGAAGTTTTTAAAATGCTTCATAAAATGGCATACATTTTTTTTTATCTCAATGTTGTTCATCACAGCACTAAATAATTCATACTTAAAGACTTAATAGGCTATTTATTTTCAAATGTAAACATTTTTATATTTTAATCTGGACTACAACATGCCCTAATGATTAGAAATTTTCTGATTATTTGTTATTGTTCAGTAAAACTTTGAGACATACGGCTTCATTAGTTAACATGTTAATTCATTATTACCAAACTGACAATGAAAAATACTTATAAAGCATTAATTATTCTTAATTAATGTTAATTTCTTAGTTAATGTTTAATAACATTACTAAAATCAAAAGAACTTATTTAATGGACCTGAGATAAAACTAACAATGATCAGTTGTATTTCTTATCTAACATTAACAAAAAATAATACTTTCTGTAACAAATGTAGCTATTTCTCAATCTTAGTTAATGCATTAAATAATGAGACCTTATTGTAAAGTGTTACCTCTTTATAGCCTAATTCTTTTGCACTTTAATCTGTTTGAAATTTATATATTTTTTGTGTATTGTATTATTGTAGTGAATTTAGTTTAGTTATTTAGTTAATTTAATTAATGGGACCTTATTGTAAAGTGTTACCATGTTTTTATGTTTTTAGTTTCAGTTTTAGTTAAAGACAATCACCCTGAACATACATTTAGTGCATATTGTGATTAAAAGACACATTTCTGGGTTTGGAATGATGTTTTTTTTGTTTTTTTGCGTAACTACTTAGAAAGAGGTTAATGAAAAAACGTCTTGGCTACTGATTTAACCCTGCTGTGAGAAAAACCTCCTTCCTGAACGTCTTTAAATATTAGCTCAAGTTTGGCTTCACTTCAAGTTGAGCTTCTTCACTTGATTGATTTGGTCATGATGACATTAAAATGTTTTCAGTATGAAAGTCAACATGGCAGCCCATTTTACTTCTGTAATTTGATGGATTTTAGTAAATTTTAGGATTTTAGTTTCTTTTTTAATGAACATGCACTGATGAAACGTTCACTGTAAGACAAGGAACGTGTTTTAAGAAAGCAAGCATAGAGAACTTTAATTTCAAGTTATTAAGATATTCACATACACAGAGCTTGTTGACTGACACAAAATAATGAACAAGGATGTTAATTAGTTTAGGAATCGGATGTTTTCCGTCTTAGGACAGGAGATGTAGTTTGCGTGTCCTGTACATGTTTTCCTCATGTTAGTGTGTGATCAGGATGAAAGCGATCGTTCGGTGAGATGAGGGTGTTTCCATGGCAGCGGAAATGGGGGGTACATTGACCGGAGAACTGACACACACACACACACAGGTTTGTTTTGCTATCTTAGTGGGGACTCTCCATAGGCGTAATGGTTTTATACTGTACAAACTGTATATTCTATCCCCCTACACTACCCCTATCCCTAAACCTAACCATCACAGGAAACATTCTGCATTTTTACATTTTCAAAAAAACATCATTTAGTATGTTTATTAATCCATTTCCCTCGTGGGGACCGCTGGCTGGTCCCCACGATGTAGGTGAACAAGAACGCACACACACACACACACACACACACACACACACACACACACACACACACACACACACTCACACTCACTCAGTGAAATGGACTCCCAAACACCCCACCTGTACCAGCACTGCAGTGTTTGATATTGATATATAATATTTCACTTTAATACTTGGTGTTTCATCACATTATTGTGTGTGTGTTTGCGCTGGATTGTGTGTTTCAGCTTCTGAAAACGAGCTGAATACAAATATGAACTTTGGCACAGTTGATTTATGGGCGTTTGATGATGTTATTGTGTTCTGTGCTGCGTCTGAGATGAGTGTTATTTGTATTCGCCAGCATGAGTGAATTTAAAATATGCAGCCACACGTTTGCTTTATTCCTCTCTGTGTTCATTTGTTCTGTTCTTGATTTCATGAGGAGTCTTGACTCTCCAGAACTACTGAGACAAATACACAATCACACATGATCTGTATGAGGACTTACACTGGACACTTTGTGTGAATTGTTTTTGCATAAATCGAATTATAATTAATACAGATCAACAGGCTGTTTCTCAGCTTTCTGAGATGCTTTCTGAATGATTTTTACAGTAAAGGCCATCCCAGTGATAGTCAGAATTATTGGCACCCTTAGTAAATATGATCAAAGATGACTGTAAAAATAAGTCTGCATTGTTTATCCTTTTGATCTTTAATTCATAAAATTAGAAAAAATCGAACCTTTCATTGAAGGAAAAGAACTGAAAGTGGGGGGAAAATTACATTATGAAATAAATGTTTTTCTCCAAAACACATTGGGCAGAGTTATTGGCACCCTTTTATTCAATACTTTTTGCAACCTCCTTTTGCCAAGAGAACAGCTCTGAGTCTTCTTCTACAATGCCTGATGAGTTTGGAGAGCGCCTGACAAGAAATCAGAGATCATTCCTTCATGCAGAATCTCTCCAGATCCTTCAGATTCCAGCTCCATGTTGGTGCTGCTTCTCTTCAGTTCACTCATTTTCTCTAGGGTTCAGGTCAGGGAACTGGGATGGCCATGGCAGAAGCTTCATTTTGTGCTCAGTGACACATTTTTGTGTTGGTTTTGAATCATTGTCCTGATGGAAGATCCAACCACAGCCCATCATTGGATTTCTAGCAGAAGCGGTCAGGTTTAGATTTTTATCTGTTGGTATTTGATAGAATCCATGATGCCATGTATCTGAACAAGATGTTCAGGACCTCCTTTTCATTTTATTGTTCATTCTATTTGCAAATAATGTGTTTATTTTTTATAATTTTTTTATTTCATTTCATTTTTAATAATAAATATTGTTAAAAATGACTATTATAGTATATATTCCTTTAAGTAATGTTTTCTGTATGTTAAGTGTGTATGTAAGTGTTTGTGTGTGACTGCATGAGAAACAGCTTCAGTTAAACTATTAAGCACAATAACTAGGCGTTCCACACACACATACTCTTATTAACACTCATATAGTGCTGTGAAAACAACAAATTCCCTTCTGACTCACTTTATGAGGTCTCATATGTTTTGGTGTCACAGTTATTTATTTCCTGACTAAACTACACNCGCTCCAGTAACTTTCCACACTCCACAGGCGCCGCATGCAATGTTTTTGTCAGGAGACAGGAGTAACAACTGCAGATTATGAGTTACCTGCGGTGAGTCCGACATAATGAATCCACTAAGTGTGGATTGTAAGGCCGCTTAACGATTGTAAGGCCGATTATGAATGTAAATTGATACTTATGACTGATCGCGCTCAAACGCGTCCAGTCAGAGCCAGTTGCGTTCAGTCTGCGATTACAGTCGGTGTTCAAATTCCATGTGAAAGTATATAAATCTGCTTCAGGAGCAGGAAACAATCGCTGTATGTTGAGCACAGTCTTAGAGTGTTTTAGCTAGTCGTTAAATGTGTGCCCGGCTTAATAACACAGCGAATGCCGGTGGTAAACACTCGTGTTCCAATACTCCTGCACGAGTTTTGGGAGGCGTTCCCTAGAAATGAGCTCTGAAGGAGGGGGGTTGTTCTTACGCATGCGCTCATTTCAAAAACTCAGTAACAGTCTTTGGATTCTCAGTCGACGAAAAAAATCCTCTCTATCACCTTTAATGTAAAAGTTGTTTTTGTTACTTGTTCACTTGATTTGCATGTTTTTATTGTATTTTATTTGATTGCACTCTTTTGCATATGTTTTTTTATTTATTACGCATGTTTTCATGTATATTCCCATTATTATTATTTCCTCAGTGTCTGTGTTATTGGTCCAGTCCAGACGCAGGTATTGTCGTGGCAGTGAATCACACTGAAGTGATCTGCTGATGGAGAGGTCCAGACAGATGAGCAGACTGTGGGCTGTGATAATGAACGTGACCTGTTGTCTACAGCAGTTCCTCTGCTTCTGCTCTAGTGTGATCAGGCTTTGGTTCGATTCCAGCTTCATTCTCTGAGCTGAAACCTCACAGCTCGCCTCGTCTGACCTCTGACCCCAGCCGCCCGCTCTCAACAGCCTTACTATCTGTCTCTGTAAGCTCCCGTCCAAACAGAGCATTAGCATTGCTAAGCAGGCAGTGTGTGTGTGTGTGTGTGTGTGTGGGCATGTTTTTGTGAAATATCTGGACACAAATGTATGACATAGGTATTACAAGGAGAGGGTGACATATGAGGACATTCCCCATGTCCTCACTTTTCAAAAGGCTTATAAATCATACAGAATGAGTTTTTGTGAGAAAGTAAAAGNCATTCTCTGAGCTGAAACCTCACAGCTCGCCTCGTCTGACCTCTGACCCCAGCCGCCCGCTCTCAACAGCCTTACTATCTGTCTCTGTAAGCTCCCGTCCAAACAGAGCATTAGCATCGCTAAGCACTAAGCAGGCAGTGTGTGTGTGTGTGTGTGTGAATAAACGCCAGTACAGGGTTATTCTGCATGTTGTTCTCTATACCAAAATGACAAGTGCACTCTCAAAATGACATGTTCCTTCCTGATTGGCTCGTTTATGATTTTCAGTCAGTGTGCACAAGTTTATTTATTAGTTAGTGTGTACACTAAGTAGTGTTACCAGTGATAACTAATGTACGCTGGTTTTGACAAACACTCATGAGGTTTGATGCTTCCAATCGTTTGAAATTGTTTGAGGCACTTTGTAGCAAGTAACTTGTTTAACCATTACTTGTCAACTTCATTTGCATATTTTAATTCTATATTATTACTTGTTCACTCCATTTAAATATTTTATTACATTTACTCCATTTGCATTTTTTTCAATTATTCACCCTATTTGCATATTTTTTTTATTTTATTACTTCACTCCATTTGAATATTTCATTTACTCAATTTGCATATTTTTTTAAACATTTTTTAGTCACTGCATTTGCTTTTTTTATTTTATTACTTAATTTTATTACTCCACCTAAATGGTTTATTCTATTTACTCCATTTGAATATTTCTTTATAGTATTTTATTACTTGTTCACTCCATTTGAATATTATATTATTTATTATTACCTCCACCCCATTTGCATATTTTTATTGTTTTTTATTTTATTACTCATTCACTTCATTTTATTATTTTGATTTTATTAACTCCATTTGCTATTTTATTTGATTATATTACTTAATCTATTTGCTTTATTTTTATTTAATTTTTTTATTACTTATTCACTCCATTTGCTTTTTTTATTTTATTTTATTATATTACTTATTCAATCTATTTGCTTTATTTTTTATTTTTTTTATTTTTATGATTCACTCCATTTGCTTTTATTTTATATTCATTTTATTTTATTTTGTTTTGCACTATTGTATTCAGCTAGGCTGCAAACCCGATAGCTACTAGCAAGTATAACCATTGTTAGACATGCATATTCACAGATATATGCATATTCATAACAGCATTTTGGACAAAAGTTGTTGAAGACTTGATTTCATTCTCATTCTCTCTGTGTCTCACACACAAACACAGTGAAGAGTGTCTGTCCAGAAGACGAAATGAATGACCATCCTGTCTGCTGATCACAGCAGTACATTATCACAGGGAAAAACGCTCGCTCAGCAGCTCTCACCAGCCATAGATCCTCTCCAGTGTGAGAATGACGATAAATGAAGTGTCAGCTGAAAAAAGGATACATTAATATTATTGAACCACACACACAGTTTACTAACTTGCAGTTTGATGGAGCGAATAAACGAAGTAGACTATAATGCCAAATCCTGATGGAAATTCAACTGGTGACTAAAACTAAAACAAATGTTGTTTGTTACAGATATGCCAGTCTGTATTTCTGCTGTGCCATTGAGGACCAGGACAATGAGCTCATCACACTGGAGATCATCCACCGCTACGTCGAGCTGCTCGACAAATACTTCGGCAGTGTAAGTCATGCGGCAGAAAAAGAATTGACGTGACTTGATGCTACCAAAAAAACAAACCCGATTATTCCTCCCAAACTCAGGTCTGTGAGCTGGATATCATCTTTAACTTCGAGAAGGCGTATTTCATCCTGGACGAGTTCCTGTTGGGAGGCGAGGCTCAGGAGACGTCAAAGAAGAACGTCCTGAAAGCCATCGAGCAGGCTGATCTCCTGCAGGAGGTGAGGCGCAAGTACTTCCTGTCACTTATAAAGTGTTTCGGACGCTTTGCTGAGCAGGTTAGTTAAAAATAATTGGTTTGTTGAGATGCTGAGATCTAGCTGCCATAGAATAATTCACATCTGGTTTAATGGGTCTCTTTCCACCTGGAGTACTGAGGTTTATTACCGCCACTGCAAAGCGATGGGGTTGCTTGCGTATTTCACAGTGTTTTTGGCCTTCGCCTCTCTCTCACTCTCTTTGAATTGAAAGGTAGAAATCCCTCAGGAGCTACAGGTTCACGACTGATCTCATGTGTGTGTTACCCAGCCTCCCCGGCGCTTGCAGAACAAAACGCTCCTTTGTTTGTTACAGTGTAGAGGAACTGAGCTTTCACACACAATCTCTTCATCTTCATGGAGTCTCACAGATGCACAGAACTGCAGGATGTCCTGATGCTGGGCTTTCAGATTAAAGCTGAAGTGTTTCTTTCTTTGATTTTAAAATGCTTTCTCATATCCATTTTTTTATGTGCACTGTAAGTCTAATCTGAAGAACCCTAGCAACCGCATAGCAACACCATAGGAACCACCCAGGAACTGCATAGCAACACCCTGGCAACCATCCAGAACATCTTGGCAGTGTCACAGTAACCATTCAGAGCACTCTAACATTCACCTCAGAATCGTATGGCAACACCCTGGCAATCATCCAGAATACTGTAGCAACCGCATTGCAACACGCCAATAGCCACTCAGAACACCTTGGCTACTACATAGCAACACCCTGGCAACCAATCAGAGCCTTATAACGACCACATACTGTAGCTACTTACTAAAAACCACTCCGAACACCTTGGCAACTGCATGGCAACGCCTCAGTAACCACCCAGAGCATTCTAACAGTTGCCTCAGAACTGCATAGCAACACCCTGGCAACCATTCAGAGCATTATAGCAACCACATAATGTATCAATACATAAAAAAACACTCAAAACACCTTGGCAACCACTTAGCAACACCTTGACAACCATCCAGAACATTATAGCAACACATTAAAAACACCCAGAACACCTTGGCAACTGCATAGAAATACCACAGTAACCACTCATAGCATTCTAACAGTCGCCTCAGAACCGCTTAGCAACACCCTGGCAACCATTCAGAACATTATAGCAACCACCAACTGTAGCTAGCTACTCACTATAAAACACCCAGAACACCTTGGCAACCACATAGCAATGCCTCAGTAACCACTCAGATACCTCATAACCGCATAGAAACACCCTAGCAACCATTCAGAGCATTATAGCAACACACTAAAAACACTCAGCATAGCAATGACACAGTAACCACTCAGAACTCTTACAACTGCCTCAGAACCACATAGTAATACCCTGGCAACCATTCAGAACGTTATAGCAACCAAATATTGTAGCAACACCCTAAAAACCACTCAGAACACCTTGGCAACCACTCATATCATTGTAACAGTTGCATCATAACTGCACAGCAACACCCTAGCAACCATTCAGAGAATTATAGCAACCACATACTGTAGCAACACAAAAGACACAGTAAAAAACACTCATGACACCTTGGCAGTTGCATAGCAATGCAACAGTAACCACTCAGAACACTCTAACAACTGCCTCAGAACTGCATAGCAACACCCTGGCAACCATCCAGGGCTCCATTTCCCAAAAGCATTGTAAGCCTAAGTAGATTTTTGAACCATTGCCACCAATGGTCTCTACCGTAAACTTAGCTCACGATGCTTTTGGGAAACATAGCCAAGAACATTATACTAAGCACATACTGTAGCAACACACAGGAAAAAAACAAATTCAGGACAGCCAGCCAGAACACTCTAGCAACACCCTAGCAACCGCCTAGGGCATCTTGGCAATTGCATATCAACTTGCTATGAACACAATAGCCAGCAGAATACCATAGCATCTGCTTAGCAACTATTCAGAATGTATTGGCAACCCTCCAGCAACTGCATAAGAACATGCTAAAAAAGAACTACTCAAGACCATATCAACGCCTTGACAACCAGTTCCGCTAGGTGCCTCTAGGGGTGCAGTAATGACACACTTCAGCTTTAATTCAGGTGTGCTGATGCCAGCCGTGCTGTATCGAAATTTTTACTCTGGTTCACCTGTTTGATTTCTTTCTTCTCTCTCTTGCTTTCTGTATCTTTCCTTCTTTTGCCCGACCCGACTCTTTTGATTTACAGAATCTAGATTTTCAGATACGCCTGCTTCCAGGTATGATTTATGGATCATTGATTAGCGTCTGTAGCCATCAGTCTCCCTGTAGCTCTAGTCATTAATCTGATCCCAGTGGAGCCAGACTTTATTCTACATGCCGTGAACTTCCAAACCAAATCATTCTGATCTGGAAGTTGACGACATGCTGTATTTTTCCTGAAAAAAAAGTTTTGAGAAACTAGTTACTATAGATTAATCGAGTGAATCTCACTAAAAATTCACATTTAACCCCAAAATCAAAAGAAAAAAAAAGAGAAGGAAATAAGACATAAGGAAATTGATAGTCACATTCAAAAATCTTAATTTTGTAAAATACAGAATATACTTTTTTCCACATTCCCCTCCAAAATGAAAAGGAACAAAATTATATATTTTTTTTGTACTCTTTAAAATTGTTTCAGCATTTTGACCAATACATTTCCACTCCCTTCATTTTTGTTCCACTAAATTTACAGATATCAGCATTTTTCCACGTTACATCCCAAAATCAAAAGGAAAAATGAAAACTTATATTTTGCTTGGGTAAAAATTAAGCCTTTTTGCATTGTGATGTTATTAGTTTTCTAACTTTCTTTATGTAAAATACTATCTTTCTTATGGAAGCTTGTTTCCACCATGAAATAAAAAATATAAAAGGAAATTGTGACTTTTTCTCTTACAATTTTAACTTTTTTGTTATAAAGTCAGAATTGCGAGTTATAAAGTCAGAATTGCGAGTTATAAAGTCAGAATTGCGAGTTATAAAGTCAGAATTGCGTGAGATATACAGTCAGAATTGCGTGAGATATAAAGTCAGAATTGCGTGAGATATAAAGTCAGAATTGTGTGAGACATAAAGTCAGAACTGCGAGATATAAAGTCAGAACTGCGAGATATAAAGTCAGAACTGCGAGATATAAAGTCAGAACTGCGTGATATAAAGTCAGAATTGTGTGAGATATAAAGTCAGAATTGCGTGAGATATAAAGTCAGAATTGCGAGATATAAAGTCAGAATTGTGTGAGATATAAAGTCAGAACTGCGAGATATAAAGTCAGAACTGCGAGATATAAAGTCAGAACTGCGAGATATAAAGTCAGAATTGTGTGAGATATAAAGTCAGAATTGCGTGAGATATAAAGTCAGAATTGCGAGATATAAAGTCAGAATTGCGTGAGATATAAAGTCAGAATTGCGAGATATAAAGTCAGAACTGCGAGATATAAAGTCAGAATTGCGAGATATAAAGTCAGAATTGTGTGAGATATAAAGTCAGAATTGTGTGAGATATAAAGTCAGTACTGCGAGATATAAAGTCAGAACTGCGAGTTATAAAGTCAGAATTGCGTGAGATATAAAGTCAGAATTGTTAGATTAAAAAGTCGCAATTACCTTTTTTTTTATTTTATTTTTTTTATTTAGTGGCAGAAACAATCTTCCATACTTTCTTTCTTTTGGTTTTTGGGGTTGAATTCATTCTTGACAGGCTTTGTGAGATTGACCCAGTTAGTCACTAATGAAACCAAGCAGTTTAGTTCCTGTATATTGTCAGAAAAGTTTTACCCAAGAATTTCTTCTTGTTATCTCCCAGCGAAAATGGTCTTTGAATGAATGAATGAATGAATGAATGAATGATGTGATTGGATGATTTTAAGGTTGATGTTACAGACTAGAGGAAATAGAAATGTTCAGTCACCATCAGTGAACTCAAGTTTGTGGAGCTTTCAGAGCCGAACAGAGCTGCGGTTTATCATCTCTGACTGCCATCCTGACAGACTTTGTCCTGAGGGCCAAATTACAGGCAGAGACAAAAGAGAAAGAGAGAACAAAGACGTGCTGTCCACGCTTTAGCAGCAAGACATGACCTAAATGTGCAGTTTACCGACTGAGCACGAAAAGAGTAGCGGCGCCAGAACATTTATACCAGCTTTGCATCTTTATATTCAAGTGACCATGTGAATTTTCATCTATGCAAGAAATAATCATAAATAATGTACAAAATAGAACCATTATCAGTGAGAGCATGCGGTTTGAGCCTCAGGGGCTGCCGTAGTCTCGACTGGGGTTTGTCCTTTATCTGCTGATTTGAGGTCAGATTCTTTGATGTTTTAATGAATCTGGTTTGGATTTAATGAGTTTGAGCTGCTGCTCTGTTTCAGCAGTTTGTGACTGTTGTTCATACATATCTACCTTTGTACGGTCTGGATTTCCAAACATTAAACTAGTCGAATTACCCAATTAATTGAAATTAACAACTATTTTAGTACTTTTTATGTTGGTGTTTAATGTATATAAGCAGTTTTGACCAATGGATTTCTGCTCAAGCCAGTTTTTTCTCCTCTAAAATGTTTTTTACAAATATGTGTGAATTTCTGAACTATTGTATCAGAAATAATACCTAACTCCAAAGGACTCAAGATGTGGCATGTTTATATTTGTGGGTAAGTTATGCAGGCTAGTTAAAGAGTCAGTTGTTGTGCTTTCAAGTCAGTGGAAACAGTGAAATTTGTGGTTTAGTGGTTAAAAGAGCATGAAAATCAGCCTGGAAATCACAATTTTCCATGATACTATAAATTAGATTGTATTTTTTTTTCTTCACTCAATGTTAATTCCTGCAGCCAACTGCATAAACAGAGTCATTATGCATGTCTTAAGAACTAGTTGTTAGCCAAGGGATAATCAGTTGTAATTTTTTAATGCAACTTCTGTTCGTTTTGGCTGAATCTTTGAACCACCACATTTACCTTCAGTCTGAGGTTCAGTCACCATGAAAACATTCTCATTCACAATCTTAATCCAATTCCAAGAGTTCCTGGCCTTCTGTGAAACGGATTTGGCGTCATTTCATAGAATCGGGCTGTTTGATTGGCTGGTGTTTCTGTCCGTAGAGCCAGACTGAAGACTGGGGAGGTTTGGCCAATGAGGAGATCTTATAAGGGGCCGGAGCCCCGCCCACCCTGTCAGCCTATTGGTAAATGGTGTGATTTGCCTGAGCCGATTACTGATTGGGCATGATGAAGCTCTCGCTCGCTCTGATTGAAGG
>RJVU01042605.1:138414-161064 GCA_003731715.1 Anabarilius grahami | reverse complement strand
CTTTTGAACTTCTTAACTCTTGACCTTTGACCTGCTCAAAATGTGGTCACAAGGTTCCAAGCAAACTACGAGAAATTTTATATATATTAGATATACGGTGCCAGTCTTAAAGGGCCAGTGATAGTAATTTGTGTCACGCCTTCAGTTTAATCATCATAATGGCATATTCAGTAAATGACTGAATACTGTACATACATGTAATGCAGATGTGTTGCATTTAAAGACACGCACCCCGTCTCCACAATCAGACGCTTTGGATGTGTGTGTGTCGGCCTCTGACATGATGCCTGATGGGAACTAACTCGCATTGGATGACGACAAATGTTTTAACTGCATTTTTATGCTCCATAAATTGTGCCTGTATAAAGATGTGCATTACTCCCTCAGCTCAGGACGGGCGTCTCGGCGGGGAAGGAATGTGATTATTTGTGTGTGTGTGTGTGTGTCTGAGCTGAGGATGAGAGATGAGTGTGTCCCTTTTCATGTTGGGGCTTTGCCGCTGCATAAATATCCCACTGCATCAGAATAAATCACATTATGCGGCGAGGGGTTTGTGTTTTATGATGTGATCTCTCTCTCTCTCTCTCTCTCTCTTGCTGTCTGCCTTTTGCTGATCTTAAGTTTTTGTTGAATTTAGTTTATTAGCTGGGCAAATTCTATTTAGATTAAAAATGAAGCATTTTCATACCTGTGTGTAGTAAATTATACAAGGATAGATACAATTAAATTTTTTATTTTTTGTTAATTTCTTTTAAAAAAAATCTTTCAGGAATGTTTTGGACTTTCCCAGGTGAATAGTTGACAAAACACTGCAAAAATGTTTTATAATTATTAAAAAATAAAATATATATACCTTTTTTTTTTTTCATTTGGTCTTAATCCTCTGTCAAATTTACTTTTTAGTGTTTATCATATTTAGTCAACATTGTCATGTTTTTGTTTAGTCAAGTTTTAGTCAACTAAATGTTGGGCATTTTTAGTCAATGAAAACTAGTCACATTTTCATCATGCTACATAATGATTAAATTAATAATCACAATTATTTGACTCAAAATTATAAACCACAACGATTGTTTTCATTTGAGAAATTTCATCAGAATTATTGCACTTTCACATATCAAGAGACTGTCATGCTTTATTTGACCTCATCTTGTGGTTTATTATAGGCTGTTTGATATAAATTAACTCTATCTACATGATAACTGGTGAACAAGAAACTTCTCTCAAAAATTAAAACAGTGAAATTCCTAATAGTAATTCTGAATTACAGTAATGTTTTTCTATTAAAACAACAGCAAATTCAACAACCATAATCACAAACACTATAGTTGAGATTTATGTTTGTATTACAGTTCATCACTGAGAAGGTTTGATGGCAGATTTAGTCGCACAAACAGCGCAAGGAAGAAGCGCAGATGATCTGACAACTTGTATGTCGGTTGTCAGATCATCTGCGCTTCTTCCTCAGTGTAGAAAGAGAGCGCATGAACATGGTTGCCAGATTGCAAATATCAAGTAAATGTATCCTCTTAACAGAAAAGCTCTGTTGGGGATTTAAAACCTTGACATCTGGCAACCGCAAACATGAAAACTCATAGGCCATGTACACACTGCAGCTAATTTCGTTCGTCAGTGCTTAATCACGTTCTGTACACACACAGTTCAGTAAAATACGGGAGTGACAACCGCGTTCTACAACCGAATTAACTCCCGAAAAATACAAGTAGTGACAAACGCATTTACAGAAATTCCATGCGAACTGAAGAACTGGTTGTTAATGAGGGTTTTTTTTTTTTTTTTTACGTGCATCAGAGATGTTTCTATTCTGTATGCGTGGTGAATCACAGGGAAAGCACGAGCCTCGACTCATTCGAGTTGCCAGATCTTGCTAGAAAAATCAGCGGACAAGAACAAGCCCATAATAAACCGAAATAAATCCAAATGCTTTATGCTGAAAATAAGACCAAAATACCGCAACTCATGTCTGCTCACTTTAATAACTCCATAAACTCGATCGCTTTAAGACGAGCTTAAAGGTGCTCTATGTAAGAATGACAGCTAGTGGTTGAAATGGGTACTGCAGTCCAAATTCAAAATATTGTTTGCTCCGCCCCCTCCTCAGACTCGACGCTCTCGCGGGTTGCCAGTTTGAAGACACAACAGGAGCGAGCTCAATTGATATAATTAGACACTGTAAGATAATTAGTTGATTTATTGATTTATGATGAGTTGATATTGCGTTTTAATATGCTCCTGTTCATAGAGATTTTTAGATAGATGCTGAGGCTTTTTAGTTCGGGTAGAAATACTATTGGGTAAATTGGCAAGGTGCGGTCTTGCACAGACCAAAACAAAAACAGAAATTCCGACACGGAACGCAAATTTCAAAGTTAAAAAAGTGGCTGTAGCTATGCTTTTCAGATAAACGAATATGTGATCTCAGCATGTTTAATAAATATCTGCAAACATATGGTATTTTTATGCTTTAATACAGTCAAAAAATTACATAGAGCACCTTTAAACAACAAGCCCAAAACGCTTATAATGAGTGATCATGGCAACACAGAAAGAGCTCTGTGTGAAACAGGCAAACAAAACACGACGCCTCCGTCAACTGTGCTTTAGTTAAATTGTTGAAAATAATGAGTGTTTTGTCATTGTAACATTACTTTGGCCACAATAACGGATAACAAACATGCGAGATGTCAGAATGTTGCCGTGGTTTCCAAGCTGTCAATCATGCAGTTTCAAGAGTGAGTCGTGTTCGGGACACACATGCAATAATTTAGAGCAGTGGTTCCCAAACTTTTTAGCTTGGAGTATCCCCTGAAGGGATTACCATCCTTCTGCGTACCCCCTCTCTTCCACTTCGACTGCAGTCACACCTTAACCATTAAAGGACAATATTTGCCCCCTAAATTGATTTTCCAGTGCAAATTTTTACCTTTATGAATAACTTTATAAAATAAATAATGTTTTAAATAAAAATGTTCAATAGAGAAATATGCAATGATGGTAAAACCAAGAAAAACATTTAAATATTAATCTATAACTGCCAGTAGGTGGCAGCAAGTCACTGTTTTTATGAGTGAATCATCGAGTCATTCATTCAGTAAGGAAGCAAGTGGCTGTGAATGAATCATTGAATCATTCCCTCTCACGATTCGTTCAAAGCCGCAGAATTGTTCGCGAAACGCGGGGTGTTGTATTTCTGCTGTGGTTTTCCTTAGAACTATTATTTCATTGCAACATAGAGTAAATACTGACAGTACTGTGTTTAAAATGCACGTTTTATTTTTTGACCTGTTGTATAATAATGTCACGTTTGCAGTCATGTGGATATTTGGGAACAATTGCATTCTTGCTCGTTATCATCATTAAATACAAGAACTCACACAAGGTATGTTTTTGTATCGGAGAAAGCTTGAGTCTTAAATCGAAATTAATCCACTATCTGTGTCTATATTTGTTCTTCATGCGAGTAAGTGCTAAATCCCTGCTTTTACAAAGGTGCATTGTCGAGAATGCAGTTGTCAGTAATTTAGCGCGATTTAAGGCAGCAGACTGCACGCAATCTATCATATGCATGCTGCTTGTGTGGATGCAGTCATTTTTGACTGCAAATGATGAGGTAATTTGATTAAATGTACTGGATTTACGGCATTTTGGCAGTTAGAAATGCATGCTCGGTTTTAATATTACTTTAAGGTAGAATTAAAGGTGGTACAGAGGTTCTTTTCGTCGACTGAGTTTTTGAAATGAGCGCATTCTTTAGAACAACCCCCCTCCTTCACAGCTCTTTTCAAGGAAATGCCTCCCAAAACTCTTGCAGGAGTATTGGAACACGAGTGTTTACCACCGGCATTCGCTGTGTTATTAAGCCGGGCACACATTTAACGACTAGCTAAAACATTCTAAGACTGTGCTCAACATACAGCGATTGTTTCCTGCTCCTGAAGCAGATTTATATACTTTCACATGGAATTTGAACACCGACTGTAATCGAAGACTGAACACAACTGGCTCTGACTGGATGCGTTTGAGCGCGATCAGTCGTAAGTATCAATTTGCATTCATAATCGGCCTTACAATCGTTAAGTGTGCACTTAGTGGATTCATTATGTCGGACTCACCGCAGGTAACTCATAATCTGCAGTTGTTACTCCTGTCTCCTGACAAAAACATTGCATGTGGCGCCTGTGGAGTGTGGAAAGTTACTGGAGCGCGCAGACGCGCGTCTCTCACAAGGAACGTCATGGCAGTGATTGACAAGCCAGAGGGCCAATCGTTTACTTGATGATCTCGTAAACGATTGGCTGATGTTTTTAAGGCCCTACCTCGTGCACAGATGATGTATATTAATAATATTCCTTTCAGTGCACCTAATAAATAGTCTTTTATCAGTTAGTAAAGACAGTTTCAAGTAATATTGCAAAAATGTATAAAACAAAACATCCTCTTTAGCACCTTTAAATGAGCTACTCAGCATTTTGTTCGCGTACCCCCTTTTGTGAACCACTGATTTAGGGGATTTACTTCCGCATTTCAATGCAGTTGTCACTCCTGAAACTTAGTGTGTATATAGAAGCTCATTAAAAACAGTGTGTAATATTTTGTCGTCTTTTTTTTTTTTCTGACAAAAAGAGATTTTTATAAAAGTTTGTTTTTTAATTACATTTTAGTCTCTTCTTTTTTCATCAGTGATATTGCATGTTAATATAGTCACAGATATCGTTTAATGACTATATTATCATCGTCTCGTCTTCATAAAAAAAGCTTGTTGATGAACATTTTTCGTCATAGTTTTCGTTGTTAGTCCTGGGCATGTTTTTGTGGTCCCAGGCTGATTTCATATACCTTAGTTTTAATAATCGGATTAGCATTCTTTACATTCTCATTGGTTTTATTTGAGTTTAATTTTATGTGGCTTTACTTTTTTTAATAATTTGAAAATAAACCAATTTCAAGCTTTGGTGTTAAACTTTAAACGACTGAAGCACCTGCCTCTGTTTTCTGAGATGTTTTTAATTGAACCGTCAGCTAATAAAAACGCTCGACCTGGGAAAGTCATTCCAGAACATTCCTGAAAGAACAGAAGAAATTCCACACAGACTCAAAAGCCCTGCGGCACGCCGGCTGATCCGGATTAATTATAGAGGACAGACCCTGGAAATCTAGACCGAAGCTCATTTGAATTAGTCTTTGATGAGAAGCCTGCGGGAGCCGCTGTAGATCTCGCTGTGAGACAGGATTGTGTGTCTGTGGATCGATTAGATGCTGAGGCTAGAAGCTGACCACAGGTGTCATGTGTGTGTCTGTAAATGTCCTGCAGGTGTTCTGAGTCCGAACATGTCCTCCGAGTCCTCTGGGCTCTTCCAGAGTTAGACCGGCTCGAGTCGACGCTCTTCAGGTGTGGTTTACCTTCCCTGTGTAGAATGGTTTCTCTGTTAGTGTAGCTGTAGCTGTCAGTGGCTCTAGATGACCAGTTTAACACAGATGTAACGAGTGTTCGTGTTTATGTGTTTGTTTGTGCGACGGGTTTGTAATGCCGTCCAGTCATTGTGTTTGTCTCATTGACCTCTTTCCTTCCCAGAGTTTATGGTTTATGTTGTTGTTTTCCATCCTGTCTGTTAATAGAGAACCTTACAGCAGCACTTCAACTGGTTTTGCTTTAGGACCAACTGTTATATATTTAGATTTAATGGACAAAACATGAAAATGGACAAACCCAGTGATTGGGTTGTTTTAACCCAGCTGTTAGATTACTGTAAAATTAAAAAAATTACTGTATTGCTTGCTTAAAATGAACCCGAAATTAACATTTATTAATGTTTAATAAATGAACATGTATTAAGTTTAATGAATAATTAAACAAACATTTATTAAATTGTTTATTAATAAATGTTTTTTAATGATTTTTAATTTCGGGTTCATTTTAAGCCAGCCATATAGTAATTTTTAAACAATAGTTGAGTTAAAAAAACTACCCAGCACGTTGGGCAAACATTTAACCCAACCACTGGGTTAAAACAACCCAATCGCAGGGTTTGTCCATTTTCAACCCAACTTAGGTTAATTTTAACCCAGCATTTTTTAGTGTATAATTATATTGTGCAAAATTTTATTCAGAAAGATGAGTCTCTTCTGCTCACCAAGGCATTTATTTGATTGATTAATACACTAAAAATTGTGAAATATTTTTACAATTTAAAATATCTGTTTTCTATGTAAATATATTGTAAAGTGTAATTTATTCCTGTGATCAAAGCTGAATTTTCAGCATCATTACTCCAGTCTTCAGTGTCACATGATCCTTCAGAAATCATTCTAATATGATGATTTGATGCTCAAGAAACATTTGATACATTTTTATTCAGAACTGTTTGATGAATAGAAAGTCAAAAAGAACAGCGCTTACTTGAAATGGAATCTTTTGTAACATTATAAATTAATCAATTTATTGTGGCCTTGCTGAATAAAAGCATTAATTTCTTTAAAGAAAAATCCTTCTGACTGCAAACTTTGGAATAATAGAATATATTCCATTCAGAATGATTATTTATGCTGTATAAAAAAAGAAACAAATTTACACAGTAAAATACAGTTTTTCATTGAAACAGTAATATACCATAAAAGCAATGCATTCTGGGTAATATTTGTTTTTAAGAAAAGAGGCTATAGGCTACTTTCTTGAAAATGACAAATATTACCTAGAATGCATTATAATATACAGATGTAATATAGCGTAAAAACAATGCATTCTGGGTAATATGTTGTTTTGGACTAATAATATTGCCCAGAATGCATTGTTTTTACGATATGCATTGTTTTTAAGTGGAAAACGATATTTTACTGTGTAGATTTGTTTCGTTTTTTACTTTAATTTTTTAGAGTGTAGTTAAAATATAATCCTGTTATAGAAAGTCTGAGCAGAATGTGTATTGAGTGCGTTTACATGTACAGTAAAATGCTGATAACTAATACAAAATATTGTCGAAGTATAAATAATCATGCTCACATTTAATAAGATGACTGAATGTTGCTCTGGGCATTTACATGCAAAATAGAAACAAGGTATTGCTCAAAAACCTGTTGATTTTGCTTAAACCATTTTTACGGTGTGAGACTGTGCATGTAAACACACTTGAGTTGAATGTGTGTAATGTGTCCTGTGGATGGTTCGTCCACTGCATGTCGTCCTGCACGTCTGTCTGCATCTCACAGGTGTGTGTTTGTCTGCACCATTTTCAGTGTTTGTTTGTGTGTGTGTCTCTCCTTCAGCCCCGACATGAGTACTTTAACGTGCCCGTGTACTGATTGGCTGCTGCATGCTGAGCCACTCCCCCTGCACGCCTGACTCCGCCTCTGTCTCAGCACCGTCCAATCAGAGAGCTGCATCTTGGACCCAGTTTCTCCTGCAACACAGTCAGATAGTGTTTCATTGTGTTTAACTGTGTGCTGGTCCTTCATCTCAACTGACTTTATTCCTGTATCTTACTCGTTCATGTAGCTTCAGGAAATCAAATCTTCGTCCAGCTTAAATTCCTGAGTAACTCTCATTGGTGGACATCACCGGTTCTTCACTCTTACGAATGGACATCATTTAAAATTCAGTGAATTAATCATGAGAGGTCATCTGTGTAATCATAAAGACTTGTTTCGGAGCAAAAATCATATTCTTAATCTTCATCTTGTTTTCCAATTAAAAACTTTGGATGATGTTCACATGATTTGTAGAAAATTAGTTGTAATATTTAATGCCGTTTTGATTCTCAAGTAAATTATTCTTGTTTTAAGGATGTTTTAAGAAAGTTATTTTTGCTCAAATGGTTGCTACACTGGGAAAAAAAAAATATTTTTTTTCTTCCTCAGTATTTCTGTCTTGTTTTCTGGTATAAACATCTAAAGATCCTTTAAATCAGGATACATTTACTGGAAAAGCAAAATTACTCAAAATATTTAGTCTTGTTTTCAGAAAAATTGGTCAAAATGAAGTGAGTTTATGCTTAACATAAGAGAAATATCTGCAAATGGGGTCAGAAAGATATAATATAATATAATTTAATTTCCCTTTAAATTCAGTTTCTTTTTTGACCCCACTGACAGGTATTTTTCTTATGTTAAGCATTAAACTCACTTAATTCTGATGATTTTTCTCAGCAAAAAAAGTAATTTTGCTTCTCCAGGAAATGTATCTTGATTTAAGAATCTTTATATATTTGTGCTGGAAAACAAGACAGAAACACTGAGAAGAACATCATTTATACAGTGTAAAGTGTTCAGTTTGTTTTAGGCGAAGCAGCCGTCACAATAACAACTGTACAAGTTTACCCGCGGTTGGTAAATGTAGTCATTTATAAATTATGAGTTTGTATGCGCTGTAGCAACTTTAGTTTCTTGATTTATTTAGTAGAAAGTTTTATTAAATTATCAGTTATTTTGTAATGTCTATACACACACACACACACACACACACACACACACACACACACACAGATCTACAGCGGCCTCAAAAGTATTTGGACGCTTATATAACATGTAGAAATGTTTGAATGTCTGCATTAAATAATTATAAATAAGTCATTTATTAACCCTGTAAAGCCTGACATGAAATAATAGTCAGAAAAGTCTAATATTTTGAAATGGATGAGTTTATTGAAGCTTTAAACTAAACTATATAAAAAAAAAATCAAAGTTTTAATTTTGAGTATCATATTTGAAACATCAGGATTTTATGGCTCATATAGTGAGAAAAACAGCTCAGTTTTATTGAGGCCCAAATTGAGCAAAAACATGCAATTTGGTGCAGATGCTGGACAAAAAGTAATATGGTTTCAAAAATGAGCTGAATGAAAAAATGTTTTGAGTCGCTATATTTCTGCCGTCACTATAAACAATTTACACCTAGACTCACTTTTGCACTTCAGTGTTCGATAATGTCTTTTGTTCATTATTTGTAGAGTTGATTTGAAAACAGATTCGTGTTTAGAGTGTTTCACAATGAGTGTTTTGAATCAATAAGAATATGAGAGAATATAAGAATATCTGTAGGCTGAATGGATGTAAATTCATGAGCGTTTTGTAACGCGGTAGAAATAAACAAATGAAATGTGAGAAATTTACAGAAGTGTGTGCTTGTGTTTGTAGCTTCAGTGTGGATTGTAGGATGAACTCTGGGTAATATTTCACACAGAAATTAAAAAAGTTATTAACTGTGCATTGCATGGTTAATTTTATGACAATTAATATACATAAATATATAAATTCACCCATTTGCATCTGTAATGCGACATATTTCTGAGTCAAACAGGATAAAATGTATAGCATGATTTGACACATACAGAACAAATGGAAGATTGCTAAAACAATGTCTAAGGGCTGTTTACACGACACCGTTTACAAATAAAAACTTTTAATGCGTGTTGGCTGTTCATTTACACGACAACGGCGTTTTGGGGGCCTGAAAACGCAAAATTTTGAAAACGGGTTTCAAAGTGCAAGTTTTTTAAAACGATACCGTTATCGTCTCCGTGTGAACTACAAAAACGTGCATTTGTGAAAATGGTGACGTCATGCGCATGCATATTACATGTTCAGTCTATAGGAGCGTAGTGTTTCTTTACAAAGTGACATCGCCATCTACTGGCCTGGCAGCAGAATACAGCATTTTAGACGTTTTCGCAGATCTGTATCCAAAATTTTTTTCTGTTTTTTAGTACATCGTTGACATGTAAACTTACCCTAAATATGTTTTTCTGTTAGTTAAAATGATCCAGTATGACCAGACGCAGAAAGTCGATTCAAAAGTGGAGCAGGTTATTATAAATTTGATGAAAGATAACTTGAATTATGAAAGTAAATAGTCAATTTTGATTTCATGTTGTCTTTGAGAAAAGGCTGAAACTGAAGTGCGAGTGAGATTTTCTCTCTGGTTTGGTCTGTTCTGTGTGATATATAATATCAAGTTCGTCTGTGCTCTTGCTGGCCGTCAGCAGTGGAAACCTCCTCCTGGACCGTCACCGCAGGGCTGAGCGATAATTGGGTTTTAATTCCGAAGGGAATCTTTGCAGCTCAGTAATCATGAATGATTTAAGACTCCAGGAGAGAAGCGAATGTTAAAGATCCGCTCATGCAGCGCTGGGATGCTTCAGTCTTTACCCGACGTTAAAGAACAGAGTACTGAGCCAGAATCACATTTAATCAATCTGATGAACTGAATCAATACAGCTTGCCTTGAGAACAAACGTGCTTTCATGTGTTGAATTTACACTGTAAATTGTGGTAACCTGCAATTTGTTACATTGTTAAAAGATTATATGAACAATAAGTCGTGGCAACATGTTTTTACATTTACTTTAACTCATCAAAATAATTTAAGCAATTTCAACTAATTTTATTATAAGTTATGAGAGATTCAACCCGATTTTAAGTCAGTTTAATATGATTTAGGTTTAAATTACTTGCATAGCTAATTTGATTACTCTTAAAAATATAAGATATATGAACTGAAGTTTTTAAGTTAAAAAAGGAAATTTTTACAGTGTACAGAAAATTAGTGTACACTAAAAAAAGAATTGTTGGTTTAACTTTAAGTTACCTGGTTGCCTTAAAATTGAGTTCGTTGAAATTAAATATTTTTGGTTAATGCAATGAAGGCGATTGGTTTAATCAACAGAAACTCAAAATATGTTATCTGAACCATATTAATTATCTAAGCTGATTTGACAAAAGAAAAAATGTTGTGATAACAAATCATGAATATAATTTTTTACAGTGTACAAACACTTTTCACACTGAATTGAATTAAATGTGAAATTTTGAGGGGGTAAAAAAAAAAACTTATGTTATGAAATGGTATTTTCTTACAAAACATACTCCAAAAAAATCTTTATTTACAAATTTGAAAAATGTATTTCTACCTGATTTAACTCAAAAAGTAGTTTTGTTGGTGTAATTCAATGCATTAAGTTGATTCAGTGATGTTTATATTTATTTTAATTCAAAAATTCCAACTCAAAATTCCCAAAAGTTTTGTTGGTGTAATTTAATGTATTTAGGTTGATTCAATCAATATTTTTGATTTGAATTCAAAATCTTCAATTTTCAAAATTTTCAATGTACCCTTTAAAAATCAACACTATCTGTAATCGTTTATTTCAGTGCACATTATTTTAAAGACAACCTTAATCTTTCATCAATTTGCTCCACCTCTGAAGCATCTTTGTTGTGTAGGTTAATTAATGTTAACTAGTCGTTGTATTAATCGACTCTTTGATGTTTTACCAGCTCCTTTTAGTACTTAAAAATGTTTTGGTGTGACATAAAACTTTAAAAACATTTTCGGAAATTTTTAAGATGCCAAATAACAGGCTGAATGCAGTAATGCAATTTTTAAATCTTGATTTTCCCCTCTTTTTTTGGCCGACTGATGTTCAGGATGCCAAAGTAAGTTGAGCTCGTTCTTGTGCGTGTGTCTGGTTTGCCTCAGTGTCTTGTAAATGTATTTGTGTTATCAGTGAGTCATTCTACATGGCAGCCCACATGCTGATTATTTTCAGATCCTGGAGGATAAATTTAGCTCGGCTCATCTCCATGTGCTTCATACATATAAAATAAACCTGCTGAGCCCAGAGGGGTGGCACCAAACAACACGCCAGCGCAAAATCTTTAAAATAATTGCAAATATATGTTTATCACCCAATTTTTGCATTATCAAGACTGATATTCAGTTTTGGGGAAAGTTACTTTTAAAAGTAATGCGTTACAATATTTTGTTACTCCCGGAAAAAGTAACTAATTGCATTACTTAGTTACTTTTTGTTGTTTTTGCATTTTCAGTTTTTTTTTCTCTCTCTCCTAGGCTGGGCTTGCTTGTTTGTTTTTGAAAAAGTATCTGATATTTTGTTGTAAATTTAAAATGCTTTACTTTACTACTTATTTGAAAAAGTAATCCGATTATGTAACTTGTGTTACTTGTAATGCTGTTGATATTTAATACAAGACATTTACATCATGATGTTTGCGTGGGCAAAAGTTGTTCTCGGATGTCACCTCTTGGCCAGAACACAAATCCATAAAACACAAAATTCATTGTCTGTCGACAGTTTGTGTATGTGATATCAGTGGTGCCCTGCCTTTCAAAAGTTTTATGTTAAATAAACTGTTGGCTGTGTTCATGAAAATAAAATGGTTGTTTTTGATTGAATTATTCATAGTTGTGCAATACATTCAGACATACTCGAAAGAAAAACAAATACTGGGAAATTTAAAAAGATAAGTTCAAATCTAAGATTTCAAAATCAAAGTAAATGCAGATTCTCTTCAAAAAGTTGCTCATCGTAGTTCAGAACAAAGACAACATTTGAATTATTTAGTGTTTGTTTCCTCTGATTCCTTGGCTCAATATGATTCGAATGCACCCTACGACATCATTTTCCATCAGTAAACTTTTCCCGCCAAATTTTCCCGCCAAAAAAACTACTTTTTCGAACTTCTCCTAGACGGTTTCTCCAATTTTCATGAAAATCAAATCAGATCATCTTATGCTGGCAAAAAGTTATCAAAAGCTTTTTGATAAACCCAACCATTCTCGAATAACACGCAAACAAATTTGAAGAAGAGCATGCCAAATTGGACGCGAGGCTATATCTCCGCAACGCTTTAGTGTATTCTGACCAAAGTTGGTACATGTCATCACAAGTATGACCTGAGGCTACATTCTGTGTTACGTCACAGAGCACCTACTGGTCCGGAGATAGCAAAAATGCCTATTTTTTATCAAAAATGATAAAACTGGTCTTGTTAAATCCAATTTTACCATATCCGCCATTTTGGATGTCGGCCATTTTGCATTTTGTAGCAAAATGCTTTTTTGAATGCATTAGGGTATCATTACGAAACTCGGTATGGGTAATCAGCACGATGCCTTGAAGGAGCCTGAGAAGTTTCGAGACAGCACCACCTAGTGGTGAAATCAAATATTCATATGCTCATAACTTTTGATGTGGTTTACTTATTTTCATGGGATTCATCTACTTAGATTCCTGAATCCATGCCAAGTCCAACAATACCTTAAATGCTAGGTTTTGCCTTATGGTTTGTGCAAAGTTGCGATTTAGCATTAAAACAATGTTCACGAATATCTTCGAAACCGTTTGTCCAGTCGAGATGAAACCACAGTAGAAAATTCGGAAACATAAGTCGTTGACTAAATGTTGAAGCCCAAATGCCAAAATTTTAATAGCAAGTGGCAGAGAAATGCAAAGTCGCGCATGGTAATTTTTTATGTAATCCTACATATACATGTCTATAACTCCTAAACGAAATGAGATATTTGCACCAAATTTGACAGATTTAGTTATGGGCACACTCTGAGAACACACACAAAAAAAGTGGTGGGATTGCGCCTGTTGGTGGCACTATAACTGAAAAAATATTAAATAAAATGATATATTTTACTGATGATTTTACCTGCTTGCTGCTTTGTGCTTGGCCCCTTAATCTCTGCTTGCAGCTATATTTACCTTTGTTATAAAAACTAAAATTTACCAAACATTAAATAATTCAAATGTTAGCTTTGTTTTTGTTATAAAAACCAAATATTTTCCAAACAAACACTAAAAATTCAAATGTTAGCTTTGTTTTTGTTATAAAAGCCAAATATTTACCAAACACTAGTCATTTCAAATTTTGACTCTTTATTATTAAAAGCAAATATTTGCAAAAAAAACCTAAATAAGTAAAACGTTAGCTTTTTGTTATAAAAGCCAAATATTTTCCAAACTAACACTAAAAATTCAAATGTTGACTTTGTTTTTGATATAAAAAACAAATATTTACCAAAACATGAAATAATTCAAATGTTAGCTTTTAAAATATTTACAAAACAAACACTAATATTGGATTTTTTGTGTGTTTTTGGTAAATATTTGTTTAAAAAACAAAGGCAACATTTGAATTATTTACTGTTTGTTTTGTAAATATTTGTTTTTATAATAAAAACAAAGCCAACATTTGGATTAAGTGTTGGAGCATCTTTGGCGTTGATAGTAGAGTTTCAGGGTTTGCATGTGTTGCCTGTTGTGGCTCAAAGTAATTTTGACGGATTTATCTGTGAGCGTGTGATCAGGAAAAGTGTCGATCTTCCTCCCACAGGAAGCAGAGACTCCCCGCAGCGTCCTAGAGGAGATCGGACTCACATAAACCCCTCAGAGACGACTGTCCCAAACCACACACACACACACACTGAGAGCGTGACCACCTAAAGATGTAGCAAACACACACACACTTCACTGTTTCCGTGTTGGTCGCCTTTCCTACTCATGTGCTTGGTTTGTGAGCTCAGAAGAACTGTTGTCAGCGCAGGACGACACATCCTACTTTACATCTGCTGTGAAGAACACCGTCCCACACGTGCCATCAAATATATGTGATTCTCTCATCGTTTGGAGTGCAGACACACTAAATCAACTAGTTTTCCAGAATAAATCAGTATTATGTGACGTAAGGCCATTAAATATTTTAGAAAATAGAGAAAAAGTCAAAAAAGGGATTCTTTTACAAAACCAAAGAGTGCTTTCTTGTGTGTTAGATTGTAGTTAACATCAGCACAAAGATCCGAGACGTACTCTACACAAGTGTGTGAATGCAAACACTTCTACACTCAAATATGTAGGCCTAAATTTAAGATTTGTTGAATTTCTGCACGTGTATTTGAGTAATATGTTTCGTTTCACTAACCTGAACAACCTCACTGATACTTCACTGTGTTCACACTTGACCACTGTTAACTTCACTGTATTTGTGGTATTTATTGAGATTAGGAGTTACACTTGAGTAGAAGCTTGTTGAAAACATTTTCAGTTGGATTTATACTGACGTTTCACCATGCGCTCCTCTGTAAATGACTTCAGCATGTGTGTAATGACTGGCAGGTATTTACATGCGTGATGTTTAACAGCGCGTGTGTTTACAGGTGTACGGACGTCATTCATCCACACGTCAAGCTCTCGTTCATGTTTAACGTGTCCGTCTCGCTCTGGAGACGCTGTGTGTTGTTGTCAGAGTGAAATCAACTGTGTTTATTGTTGAAAATTGAATAAATTTGTCTAAGAGACGTTTATAAGTGCTTCGTCTGTCTGTTCTGGTGTCGAGAGTACAAGCATGTTTTTCTACTTAACACAGTTTTACATGTAAAGAAATGCATGTCAGATATGTTTAAATGACGTGGAGTCAAGTGATATAAAGATTAGAAAAAGCTCTTTTACTCTTTCTACTCATCATTTTCTGCAGTCTTTCTGCTGCAAATATTGATAACTTCAAATGTATCAGGGATGCATGATAGTCTCCATGTTGGTATGTTATTTTTTATATATATTTACAAACACCATATATTTATCTATTTGTCAGTATTGGAAGGTATTTGATATTTTAGGCAATATTTATATATTTAATTCATTTTGATCAATATTNTGCGCTCCTCTGTAAATGACTTCAGCATGTGTGTAATGACTGGCAGGTATTTACATGCGTGATGTTTAACAGCGCGTGTGTTTACAGGTGTACGGACGTCATTCATCCACACGTCAAGCTCTCGTTCATGTTTAACGTGTCCGTCTCGCTCTGGAGACGCTGTGTGTTGTTGTCAGAGTGAAATCAACTGTGTTTATTGTTGAAAATTGAATAAATTTGTCTAAGAGACGTTTATAAGTGCTTCGTCTGTCTGTTTGTTCTGGTGTCGAGAGTACAAGCATGTTTTTCTACTTAACACAGTTTTACATGTAAAGAAATGCATGTCAGATATGTTTAAATGACGTGCAGTCAAATGATATAAAGATTAGAAAAAGCTCTTTTACTCTTTCTACTCATCATTTTCTGCAGTCTTTCTGCTGCAAATATTGATAACATCAAATGTATCAGGGATGCATGATAGTCTCCATGTTGGCATGTTATTTTTTATATATATTTACAAACACCATATATTTATCTATTTGTCAGTATTGGAAGGTATTTGATATTTTAGACAATATTTATATATTTAAATCATTTTGATCAATATTGGCAGATATTTCATATTTTAGGTTATATTATCAGTACTGACAGATACTTCAAATTTTGTGCATTTTTTTATTAATTGTATTAGCAGATATTTTATATTTCAGGCAATATTTATTTATTTTTATTTGTTCTAATCTGTATATTTCATGTTTTGGGCAATATTTATTTATATTTATTTTGATCAGTGATGGCAGATATTTGCTATTTTAGAATATTTATTTAGGTATTTGTTTATTTAATTTTAATCAATATTAGCAGATATTTAATATTTTGGGCATTTTTTTATTAATCGTTTTGGCAGATATTTCATATTTCAGGCAATATTTTAATCTGTATATTTCATGTTTTGGGCAATATTTATATTTATTTTTATTGTTGTTGGCAGATATTTACTATTTTGGGCAATATTTATTTAGGTTAGTATTTATGTTTATTTAATTTTAAGCAGTATTGGCATATTTAATATTGTGGGATTTTTTTTTTATTAATTGCATTGGCAGATATTTTATATTTCAGTCAATAGGCCTATTTATAGACGCAGCCTGTGTCTGTATATATTAAGTTATTTTTTTACCCTTTTATTTTACTCCTTATATTACCCAGTGTCCCAGAGGCTTGACTCTGTGAATGTCTTGTAAACACTGCCCTCTGGTGGACAGAAAGCTGATCTGCAGCGGTCGAGTCTGTGTCAGACGAGACCTCAAACGAGTCCCAGAGGACCGATTCTGCCACAGATTCTCCTCAGAAACCTTCAGCTTCATTATTCTTCTCAAATGAGGAAAGACAGTTCTTCCTGTAAGACACAAGGATATTTTGGCAGAGGAGTAGTACTGAAAATCACAGCCTTCATCAGTAACTGTCTTCCTTATAAAGCAGGATGAATAAACCTGTCTGTCTGTCATGTACATGAGTCTAATACAACCCGAATTCCGGAAATGTTGAAATGTTTTTTAAATTTAAATAAAATGAAAACTAAAAGACTTTCAAATCACATTAGCCAAAATAGAACATAGATAACATAACAAATGTTTAAACTGAGAAATGTTACACTTTTATCCACTAAATGAGCTCATTTCAAATTTGATGCAAATTTGATGCCTGTTACAGGTCTCAAAATAGTTGGGATTTTTCTCTATAGGTGAAAGATCTGGACTGCAGGCAGGCCAATTCAGCACCCGGACTCTTCTACGATGAAGCCATACTGTTGTAATAGCTGCAGTATGTGGTTTTGCATTGTCCTGCTGAAATACACAAGGCCTTCCCTGAAATAGACGTCGTCTGGAGGGGAGCATATGTTGCTCTAAAACCTTTATATACCTTTCAGCATTCATAGTGCCTTCCAAAACATGCAAGCTGCCCATACCGTATGGACTTATGCACCCCCATACCATCAGAGATGCTGGCTTTTGAACTGAATGCTGATAACACGCTGGAAGGTCTCCCTCCTCTTTAGCCCGGAGGACACGGCGTCTTTGATTTCCAACAATAATGTCAAATTTGGACTTATCTGACCATAGAACACTTTTCCACTTTGAAACAGTCCATTTTAAATGAGCCTTGGCCCACAGGACACGACGGCGCTTCTGGACCATGTTCACATGTGGCTTCCTTTTTGCATGATAGAGCTTTAGTTGGCATCTGCAGATGGCACGGCGGATTGTGTATACCGACAGTGGTTTCTGGAATTATTCCTGGTCCCATTTAGTAATGTCACTGACACAATCATGCCGATGAGTGATGCAGTTTCGTCTGAGGGCCCGAAGATCACGGGCATCCAATAAAGGTCTTCGGCCTTGTTCCTTACGCACAAGATTTATCCAGTTTCTCTGAATCTTTTGATGATGTTATGCACTGTAGATGATGAGATTTGCAAAGACTTTGCAATTTGACATTGAGGAACATTTAGTGGATAAAAGTGTAAAATTTCTCAGTTTAAACATTTATGTTATCTATGTTCTATTGTGAATAAAATATTGGCTCATGTAATTTGAAAGTCTTTGTTTTCATTTTATTCAAATTTAAAAAACATCCCATATTTTCTGGAATTCGGGTTGTATCTGAAAATGCTGTAATCCAGCTATTTCATAATTGTGCAAAATTAACACATTATCTGTCACACTGTGATGAAATAAGAGCTTTTACTCTTCTTCAGAATTGAGGAAGTTACTATATTGTGCAACATAATAGCTGCACCCTATCATTTCTCAATCTAAACCATTATCGGATTCACACTGTTTTGAAAAGAAGGGGAGATGCTACACCATGGTAAACATGCCCCCGTCCCAACTACTTTGAGACCTGTAGCAGGCATCAAATTTGAAATGAGCTCATTTTGTGCATAAAATTGTACAATTTCTCTGTTTAAACATTTGTTATGTTATCTATGTTCTATTGTGAATAAAATATTGGCTCATGTGATTTGAAAGTCTTTTAGTTTTTATTTTATTCAAATTTTAAAAAGTTTCCGGAATTCAGGTTGTATTAGACTCATGTACATGACAGACAGATAGATAGTTTTTTCATCCTGCTTTAAAGGAAGACATCTACTGATGAAGCCTGTGATTTTCTGGAGTTCAGTACTACTCCTCTGCCAAAATGTCATTGTGTCTGACAGGAAGAACTTTCTTTCCTCATTTGAGAAGAATAATTAATCCGACAGTCCATTTTAAATGAGCCTTGGTCCACAGGACACGACAGCGCTTCTGGACCATGGTTCACATGGCTTCCTTTTTGCATGATAGAGATTTAGTTGGCATCTGCAGATGGAACGGCGGATTGTGTTTACCGACAGTGGTTTCTGGAAGTATTCCTGGGCCCGTTTAGTAATGTCACTGACACAATCAGGCCGATGAGTGATGCAGTGTCGTCTGAGGGCCCGAAGATCACGGGTATCCAATAAAGGTCTTGAGCCTTGTCCCTTACGCACAGAGATTTCTCCAGTTTCTCTGAATCTTTTGATGATGTTATGCACTGTAGATGATGAGATTTGCAAAGCCTTTGCAATTTGACATTGCGGAACATTGTTTTCCACAATCTTTTTACGCACTCTTTCACAGCTCTGCCCATCTTTACTTCTGAGAGACTCTGCCTCTCTAAGACATCCCTTTTATAGCTAATCATGTTACAGACCTGATATCAATTATCTTAATTAGTTGCTCTCCCAGCTGAATATTTTCAAAATGTCTTGCTTTTTCAGCCATTTGTTGCCCCCGTCCCAACTTTTTTGAGACCTGCAACAGGCATTAAATTTGAAATGAGCTCATTTAGTGGATAAAAGTGTAAAATTTCCCTGTTTAAACATTTGTGTTATCCATGTTCTATTGTGAATAAAATATTGGCTCATGTGATTTGAAAGTCTTTGTTTTCATTTTATTCAAATAAAAAAAAAAAACGTCCCAACTTTTGCGGAATTCGGGTTGTATCTGAAAATGCTGTAATCCAGCTATTTCATAATTGAGCAAATGTTCTGAGAAAAGCACCTGTCATACTGTACATGATGACACACTTCACCTGCAGCGCTGTCAATCTGATGACGATGGAGGAGGAAATATCTGTAAAATTAACACATTATCTGTCACACAATAAGAACATTTACTCTTCTTTAGAATTGAGGAAGTAACTATATTGTGCAACATAATAGCTGAACCCTATCATTTCTCAATCTAAACCATTATCGGATTTGTTTAGTTTGACTGCACATACAGTAGCAGCAGGTTAAACCACGCCCGCTTCCGTCACTGAATGAAAAATTAAAAAGTGAATTGCTTTTTATTACACAATTCTGACATTTCTTTCCCTCAGAATTCTTACATAATTTTTTTCTTGCAATTCCGAATTAACATCTCACAATTCAGACTTTATTTCTCACAATTATCAGTTAATATATCTTAAACTTCCAAGTTTATATCTCACAATTCTGACTTCCCTCTGAATTGTCATGCCTATTTCATTGACGAAAATTTCTGATCACAAAATGCATAATAACATTTTCGAGAAAAACAGTCAGAATGGCGAGAAATTTGCAGTTTTTTTTTTCTCTATAATTTTCCGTGGTGGAAACGGGCTACCAAAAAACCCCAAACTCTTAGTTTAATGTGTTTAACGGGCCATTAAAATTTTTTCTAGTGATAATGTATATGTTTACGAGCTGTTTAATTCATACAATTTAATTAAAATGATAAACCAACTAAAATAAATAAATAAATAAAACTAAATCCATAAAATTATCCCATGATGGAACTTCTTTGTGAATCACCTAACGGAACACTTGAAGATTCCATAGAACCTTTTCTTCCAGAAGTGCTCTTGATCGTTGGCCTTTTTTAAACAAACTTAGTGTGTTTTCTGACCTCACACGCCCCTGATGGTTAAAATGATGGTTATTAGTGTATATTATAAAGTAGCAAACAGATATTAATTTTTGTAGATCGGGCAGGTTGGAATGTGTTCGTTCAGCAACAGTCAGCAAATAAAATAAGTAAAATCTTAAATTGCACAACATGTCTCTGACTTTATTTGGGAGTTTCTTGTTTCTGTTGCTGCGGGGTCATACTGATGTTGGACAGGTGATTCTGCTCAGGTGTGTGTGAGACTCCAGAAGAAGTGTAAGTGCTGATTCAAGGAAGTTCAATCTAATAATTATCCATATCCACAGTTTTTCTGTGATGACTCGGCCGTTGGGGAAACGCTCCTGAATGTCTCATCAGACTGTCATGTAATTATCCTCACTCTAATAAAAGAGTATATAATCTTTTTTAGGATATTAAACATAAGTTTTTCTTTTTAATCATAAGACAGGATTAGTTTTGTCTGAGACTAAGTGAGACAAACGTGACTCTTGATTTTTGTTTTGCTCAGTGTTTGGTACAGTTGCAGTACAATATCATCATATTTCAGATTATGACCCAAATCTTTTCACTAGTTTTTTGTTTGTTTGTTTTAAAGCTGTTGTTTCTCATCTGTGTAAATCAGTGACAGTTTGTTCCTTCACATGAATTCAGATTTTATTCTGTTATTGTACAAATATTAAAAATTAGGCCTAATAATGTTATTTTGTTTTGTTCTGTTATTATGACACTTTTGAATGGCAATCAAACTTCGTTCTCATTTAAAAAATCACAACCTATTTATTTAGTTTTTAAATATGAATATTTTTTATAAATGTATGTATTTATTCAATTTATTATAAATGTGTTTGAGTCTAAATAATTATAAACTTCGATATGTATTGCTTTTAGCCATTTATTAATTTATAAAGCACACAACTTGATGTTTTACATCTCAGTTTTTAAAGATTGCCTTATAAGACAAATAAATGATAGCCTATTGAGTTAGTTTTCGAACAAGGAAATAGTAAAAAAAAAAAATTGTGTCTTTTTGCTCATTTGGGCTACAGTGCTTTATACAATTTATTTATTGTTTCTTAAATTTATTATAAATATATTTATTTTATAATTACTATGAGTCTATAATACTACTAATGATAATAATAAACTTGAATTTATTTATCAGACACTTTTATTAATGTATTGTGCNGACTGAAAGTAATTGGCAGAGAGATGTTGAAAAATTCATGGTAAACACGAAAGCAAGATTGAAACCAAACTATTATTATTATTATTTATTTTTTATTTTAATTGTATTTATTTTTAGAATAATGTTTATTTATTAATTTTATTTCATATTTATAGTTTATTTATTTGAATTTTATTTATTTTTAGAATGTTTATTTATTAATTTTATTAATCTTTATATTTTGTTCATTTGAATTTGATTTAATTTTATTTGAAATTTATTATAAATGTATTTTTGTAATTATGAGTCTATAATAATTTATTATTATTACACTTGTATTTATTTATCAGACACTTTTATTAAATGTATTGTGCTTTATAAATTGTGTTTATTTGTGTTTTTACCATTTTTACATTTAATATGTCTATAATACTAAAAATAACTTTATTCACATTTCATTTTTATCCATTTTGTTATTTTTAGTGATCAAGTGTAATTATGAATTATGAATGGTCCCTCCCTTCACTCACGCTCGGCTCTTATCATTCCAGGCCGATGACAATAATGACATGCTTCTGAACATTAGAGGACACACACCTGGTTATGGTTTCTTCATCTAATCTCATCCCTCGCTCCCTCCCTTTCACTCGTCAAACCGGTTCCTCTTCTTCTGTCTCACCTTATGGAGAACATAAGAGGGCTTTATGGAAGTATTAATTTGCGCATGTGTGTATGAGTGTGTATGTTAGTTATCTGGGTGTGAAGGTACAAAAGGTCAGATATGCACAATATAGATATAAAACTAAGAAAACCTTTTCCAGGCTGATTTGCACATATAAAGTTCTGCAGTTCATGTTGAACGAGCGCATCGTCCGCATTCCTGTCGATCAGTCTTGTGGTTTTCAGTGATTATTTAAACTGCAGAATAGTAAAGAATGCAGAAGTATAGGTGAAATGGGACACACCTCATATTTTAGTTTTTTGAAAGTGCCACAGTTTTTACACTTTATGAAATGTTTCAAAACCAATTTGAATCAAGCAAATCCAAACGTTTCCAGTGTGTGTGAAGTATCTGATGAC
>RJVU01042605.1:96856-115330 GCA_003731715.1 Anabarilius grahami | reverse complement strand
AGTTTATTGTCCAAAGAGCGTACGTTAGCCAGTACGATGGTGGGGATAGATGGCTTGTGTGGGTTAGCCGTTAGCCTTGCCAGGATACCTCCGCGCTTACCCCTCTTCTGCTTCCTCTCACACCGCTTGCGGCGCCTCCGCTGTGGGCGAGATGCAGCAGTGGGGGTCGGTGACGATGTAGGCCTCCGGAGCAGTCCGAGATCTCGCAGCTGTTCCGCGTGCGCGGAGTTTAACTCTTGAAATGCGGTTCTGCCGACATCCAGCAGAAACTCACGACTGTATGCGCGCTTAAAGACAGGTAGACGCGATGACGACGTACAAAAACACTGCGACTCACAGGACAAAAAACACGAAAACACCGTTCTGTCGGGACAGAGAGAAGCCGCTGCGTGTGGACGCGCCGCCATTCCGAAGCCATTACGATGCACATAGCGCAGAAAAGCCACACAGCAAGCGACAAGCCCACTACAGCAGCCCACTGTACCGCCCCTTGCACATTGACCCGCACCTTAAACAGGGAAAACATACTTTAATCAGCCGATCATGAAAACCCATATAAAATAGTAAAGTCAGCGTCAACACATACCTATACTGCGACTCACGAAGCACGGATGCAGATGTATAATAAGAATGTCTCCATTACACGCGGCGATTAAAGGGCTTCCCGAAAAGCTCCTCAGTCCACCCTTAAATCAAATCGGTTCATAAAACTCAGTGTAATAGACCATAAGCATTGCAAAACACTCACTGCCAACGCTCCTACCTCGCCGCCATCCACACGAAAACCCGGAAGTACGGCGGCTCGCTTGCTGATACAGAACAAACACACACACATGACACATACCGAAACGAATTTATAGGCAGGTAATTGACCCTAATCAGAACACGCCCTCAATTTGCTGGATGACGTCGGGGGAGGGCAGATCGTACTGCTACACATGGCAAGTGGGATCTGATCAAGTGTTGGATCTGTTCTTTGCACTCTTGGTCCCTCCCTGACTGGTGCTGGTATGATGGAGAAGTTTGTTCCCACCGTCTCCGGCTCTCAGAAGCTCCTGGCATCGATGGACTGCCGTCAGCTCACTCAGGTTCATGGATTCACTGATATTGTGCTCAAACCAAAGTGAAAAACTCTTTCATTGTGATGCTTTGTAATGCTCTCACTTCTCTTGAAGAATATTTACTAGATTTAATGGGATCTACACTAAATAATAATTCAGTATTTTCATTCACAACTGATGAAAGTCAATAATGATACTGTTTTATTCATATTCTGTCTGTTGTAATATTTATGAGCAGATGTTCATGAACTCAAATCATTCTCAAATGTGTATTTACATATTTATTAGCAAGCAATTTAGTTTACAAGCAATATCAGTTATAGAATTGAACTCTTGACTTTATTCAGATAGCTTCATAAATTTCCTTACAAACAAACAAAACAATCTGGAAAGTCTGGAACTTTAGTATATTAGAAACAATTTCATAGTAGATTTGAAAAGCAAAGTATTAATGAAAGACAAAAGAAATATGTAGAAATGTGTAACAAATTGGCCATTTACATGTACATATAACTCACAAATATTTCATTATAGTTGATGTTTTGTCACTGACTGATTTTTCTAAAGGCCTACTTTCTAAAATCTTCTTGACTGTGCAAATTCTTTTTTTGTTTTTATTTACATATTCTAAAAACATCACATCCATATTTAATCTTTTCAGATTTTATTTATTTATTTTTTGTTTCAGTTGACAGGTGTGATGATCAGTGGCTTTGAGTTTTTACCTTTATCATTAAGGTATGGGCTGAAATATGGATAGAGTTTGTCAGTGAAAGTCTGACCAGTGAAAGAGTAGATATGAGATCTGGAGTCCACGTCATAAAAAGAGACCAGACCCTCCTCATAATCCACAAACACTCCCACCTTCTCAGGTTTCACTCTCAGAGATAAAGAGACAAATGGATCATCCCAAGCTGCATATTGATTCTCATTCCACTGAGTCACATACCAGTATCCATTCACAGTACTCTTGTCTGTGTTCTCCTTCCTGTTAATGGATTCTCTGACCACTCCTAATTCCCACTGAGTCTTTCCCTTCACCTGCACCTCATAGTAAAATCTCCCTGAACTGAATCCCTGCTTTGCCAGAACACAAAACCAGGCATCAAATCTCTTTGGGTTTTCTGGGACGTCCTGGTGAATGCCTCCATCACTGACTTGTTTTCCATCATCAGACAGGATGAGACGTGGATGTGCTGTATCAGGATCCAGAGTCACATCCACTGAGAGAGATCAGACATTATCAATCAACTTTAGAACAAAAATTTTCATGTGTATAAAACACATTATATTCAAAAGTATTGTGAGTGTATTGGTGTCAATCTCACTGTACCTGCAAACTTCTGCACAAACTTCAACTCTGTGAACACAGATGACAATATAATGATGAATTAGTATTAGTTTCTCTCTACAGCATCAGTGGAATGTAAATGTTGATCGTTCATCAGTTTGTGAAACAGAATGTGTTTAACTTTAATGCACTTACAATGAAGGTCTATGAGACGATCATAAAAGAGGGTTTAAAAGCAGAAATGTCAAATCTGTGTTTTTATTAAAGCTGTAATAATCATTCAGTGTGAAAAAATGCATTATTTTTGCTGTTAAGTGTCTAAATTGTCCTTGTGAGGAGGGAAAACTTTTTAGACAGTATATTTAGTAGTCAGATTCAGGTTGTGTGTCAGTGACATGATCCTGTGATAGAGTTTCTACAGGGATAGTTACGTCATGTGACTTGCATGTCACTAAAGTTACCATAATACTTCTGTAACTGGTTATGATGTGAGTTGTAGTTAAAAGATTTTAATAATGTGGTAATCACCAGCACATCACAGATGCTTAAAATTAATTTTAAAATGCATTTTCTTAGTTACTGACAAGAACCCTGTATTTGATATTCACATACCAGTGAGTTTTTCATTTAGCAGTTTCTTCAGTTCAGTCAGAACTCTTTTCAGAGAGTTCACATCCACATCAGAGACACTACTGATCTCAGTCCAGTCCTTGGTGTGCGAAAGGGTGTTCAGGTACATCTACAACAGAAGAGAGAAGACTAAGGTGCATTTGACTTTATTCTCTTTTAAACCACAAGATGGGTCCCTTATTTTATGTAGCACTTAAATAAAAGTTAACGGGATAGGTGTTACACCGTGTATTGTGCTTAAACTCCGAAATGACATAAGAGTCCCATGAAAACTGGAGGGAGACACCTTGTGTTCTTTCGTTTGGGTTTATTAACATAATAGTCAGATATCGGCTAGAGGCACAGAATGTGGGAAAACAATTAAAGACTCTGGAACGAAAACATCAAATCTTATGAGACATCGCATCCACAGAGGTTAGTCACATTAACTCACACAGCTAGCTATTATACTGTGGTGTAGCTGCAAGGCTCATTTGGATTGCCAGCCTGTTAAAATATGAACAAAAAAAATATCTAGACTTTAAACCTAGCACTAGGTTTTATCAATCTTTTCGTAGTATATGCAGCTATTCTCTTTTTTGTGTGTCCATAAGATAATGATACTGTCGTCAATAACAACGAAGCTGTGTAACAAACTGCTGTATAGCAAACAGTTACTCACTGGCGCCATCTTGCGTCCACTTAGCGACTATTGAAAATGACTACTCATGTTGCCAGGATGATTGTTTTGTACATTATAATGGATTACAAAGTAACAAGCTGGATGTACATTATCCCTTACAACATATAACCTTAATTTCAAACAAAACAGATGATAGAAAGATCATATTATTTTGTCTATATAATACAACTAGGAAAAAAAAATAGGATTTGTGTATGAGAATTTCTTATTTTAATGACTTGAGACTCGACTCGGACCCATGACAAAATACTCCAGACTTGACTCGGACTCCAGATAAAGGATTTATAAACATCAATGCCGCTGGATGCCGCTAAAATTTAGACACTGCACCTTTAATTATTTAATAACTTTATTACTGTTTCATTCTGTTCAGTTACAGAGGCAGCTCACTAGGATTGAAAAAAGTGTTTGTTCTAAAATATTATACATGATGACTGATGAAACAAATGTTCACATACCTGTATGAGGTGGAGATGATCGTCAGTGTTTCTCTTCTCCAGCTCAGTGTTTCTCTTCTCCAGCTCAGTGTTTCTCTTCTCCAGCTCGGTGTTTCTCTTCTCCTGCTCAGTGTTTCTCTTCACTTGCTCGGTATTTCTCTTCTCCAGCTCAGTGTTTCTCTTCTCCAGCTCGGTATTTCTCTTCTCCAGCTCAGTGTTTCTCTTCTCCTGCTCAGTGTTTCTCTTCTCCAGCTCAGTGTTTCTCTTCTCGTGCTCAGTGTTTTTCCTCTTCAGCTCAGTGATTTCCTGCTGCAGCTCTTTAATGAGATCTTCAGCCTGTTTCTTTGCTTCTTTTTGCTGTTCCATCATCTTCAGCTGCTCAGACTGACATCTCTAAATGGATTGGATCAGATCAGTGAAGAGCTCAACAGTGGAAGATTTCTCTTTATTTGTGTTGACGTTACGTTAGATCATTCTGATGAATGGGGTCTCGCCTGAGAACCCAATTATCTTTGAGTGGTAACAAAACTAGCCAATGGTAGGCTGAGTACCTTGGTCTGCGTAAACAACCTTTGCTTGGAAACAGCCTTTCCCTTCTGCTGCTGTCCGTAACAAACAAAGAGCTGGTCTGAGGTCAAAGCCGTCAGGAACAGTGTTTTAAAAGAAACTTCAGCTCGACTGAGAGAAAAGGCTTGAAGGGAGCTCTCTGCAGTGCTAATAGAACCACTGTGAGGTCCCAAGAGCTAGCCCCCCAGGAACCTGATGAGATCATGGTGAGCATCCACATCGACCTTCAGGGTGGAAGGAGACAGCCTTCATTCCAAACCATCTTGAAGGAAGGAGTGCACTGGGCATTTCCAGGAGTCTTCTTGGTGAGCAGAACACCAAGTGACGTAGGCCTGTCTTGTAGACAAGGCTCTAGCCAAAGGTGGTAAGGTACCTAAACCTTCCATCCTGTCCAGGACCCACACATGCAGGTTCCAAAAGATCAGGACAGGAGTGACAGAGAGTGCCCCCTCTCTGAAAAAAAAGGTAAAAGACCTTAGAGGTTCTCAGAAGAATAGGCCAGGGAGTGTCTGTCGTGAGGAATACAAGTCCAGGGAACCAGGTCCGGCCAGGCCAATAGGGCATAAACATGAGGACCTGCTCCTCATCCTCCCTGATCTTGTCTGTGCGAGAAGGCTCACTGGGGGAAATGCATACTTGAGAAGACCTTGCGGCCAGCTGTGTGCCAGTGCATCCATGCCGAGGATGCCCTCGGTCAGGAGTAAAACAACTGGCTGTGGGAAGTGTCTAGAGAGGCAAACAGGTCTACCTGGGCATCTCTGAAGTGTAGGGTACCTACCTTCCTGCAGCCATCTCCTCGCTGCGGCTTGGGTGGAGGCTGCTGTTGTGGCTGGGTGGGAGTGGAGAGGCAGCAGGGGGGCGCCCTCTGTGCCGGGGCAGAATATGTTTTATGGCCTCAGACTGCTTCTGGGCAGCCGAGAATTGCTGGGCAAAACTCGTCGGCCCGAGGAGGCTGTCTCGTCGGGGAAGCCCCAACAGTCACCCTCGGATCACCCTGGCCACCAGCCAAATTAGCCCTCTCATGAGAAGAGAAACTAGATTTGGGTGTGGCGGAGGGGACTCTACCTCGTTTGAGGTAATCGAGTCTCGATCTTAACACTGCAATGGTCATGTTCATGAGTCATCCACGAACATAGCCTAAGCATTCTGAAAGCCCAGACACGTGAGACAGCACAGTCCGATGGTGCCATATATTGACCGCACCCAGAAACACACGGGCGGAATGATGTTTTTCCCAAATGCGAACTCAACCCATGTATGCTCTTTTTAGAGAGAGAAAAATAGCTCTTTCAGCAATGTTGAAGCGCCATGGGGAGACGCAGAGCTGGAACAGAAGCAGGAAGCTCTTTAAACGATCTCCGCTGAACCACCCCATCACACCAACACCACTGAAGACTCATAGTTACACACAATCTGGTGAAAGCGCAGCAAAAATGAAGTGCTCAGGCTCTGAAGCGAAAGCTTGAATGCAATAATTCTCACACTGCTCCTTATTTAATCACAGAGCGGGGCAGAAATTGCGATGCAAATTCCACAGACCAAGGTACTCAGCATACCATTGGCTTGTTTTGTTACCACTCAAAGGTAATTGGGCACTCTGGGGCGAGACCTCATTCGTTAGAATGATCTGACGTGATGTTAAACACGTGACCGACTGAAAAGGAACTCGAGTTTTTACGTGGGTGCCTGACCATTTGGCAGCTGCTTCAGATGCCTGACCATCTGAAGCAGCTGAAGACACAACCACAAGCATTAAACCACCCTACACTCCTAAACCAATGCAACACATTCACTCACTTCCACTCACAGTATATTGTTTAGGCAGGATGATTAATGCTGCTACCAAAAGGACACCCAGACCAATAACCATCCAGTTTGAAATATGGACGGTTCGAGATGAAGTAAGGAAACAGTCATTGGAGACGAGAGTCTGCAAAAAGAATAAGATTCAGTTCAAGTAACACTTCTCAAAAAAAGATAGCAAAACTTGTGCAAAGTTGTGGCCCAAAGTGCAAGAAGCCAGAAAACATGTTCCAAAGGAAGGCTATTTACTCAGTAATGCAGTGTTTCTCAACTGGTGGGTTGTAACCGTTTTGGGTGAGTTGCGGAGTGTGTCGTCAAAGGAACAACAAAAAAAGCCTTAATTCTAAAGGCTGATCTATACTAATGCGTCAGACCTACGCTGTAGCCTCTGCACCTTAGGCTATGCATCGGTTTTCATTTATACTTCTGCATTGTTGTCCGCATCGACGTGCAATTACACATGCAGGGAGAGGTTCTAGCAGACCAATAACAGCGCTTGTGGTCTGCGTAGAATTGACACGGTGTTACAATTTTGGAGAGGTGGAGTCAGTATCTGTGTCAGGTTAGACGTTAGGCTATATGTCAGTGTTATTATTCTGCTGTTGTTTCATAACTTGTTACAAAATAAAAAGTCTCTAACCTCAGAAAAATTAACTTTAAAGTCCTGTCAGACGTTGTACTGAGCTCAAAGCGCGACCTCTTCAATTGCGCGTACTGTATGTCACTTAAAGGATGTCCACTTTTAAATGCACTTTTCCTGATAAATTTACTCACCCCCTTGTCATCCAAGATGTTCATGTCTTTCTTTCGTCAGTCGAAAAGAAATTAAGGTTTTTGAGGAAAACATTCCAGGATTTTTCTCCATTTAGTGGATTTAAAAGGCTACCAACAGATTGAAGGTCCAAATGTCAGTTTCAGTGCAGCTTCAAGGGCTTTAAACGATACCAGATGAGTAATAAGGGTCTTATCTAGCAAAACGATCGGCCATTTTCGAAAAAAATACAACCGTTTATGCTCTATAAACAAAATATCGCCTTGAACGTACTTTCAGCTTCCGCATTCTTCATAACGCTTACGCTGAATGTTCTACGCCTTCCCTATTCAACTTACGGAAAAAAACTAAACTGGCGCCGCGTTCGTTCCGTAAGTATCCTGGAATTTTTTCATCAAAAACCTTAATTTCTTTTCGACTGACGAAAGAAAGACATGAACATCTTGGATGACATGGGGGTGAGTAAATTTATCAGGAAAAGTGTATTTAAAAGTGGACTAATCCTTTAATACATAACAAGCAAATTATTACGAGCATGCAACAGCATAGTTACATTGTTAATTAGTAAATCATGAAATTATCAAAAAGTACCAATAAATTACATAACTGGTACATTGTGTGTTAGCTGGGAAAATATTTTCATGCAGGTATGATGTTCATTCTATTCATCAGGATCATTTCCAAATGTTTTATTAACAGTTTATGTTAGTATTGTGTATTCAACATGGTAACTAAATACCACTTTATTTTCCCTTTGAGCTATTTTCTATATTTTTAATGACTGTGGTGGCTCTTTATTGTATTACGAAAAAACTAGTTTGGGACTGCTATTTTATAGCCTTACCTTATACTGTTTATTCATCTGTGTTAGTGGTATTCTTACAATTTATGTTAATTAAGTGGAACGGTACTTGTTTGTGTCAACCATTTTTGGGAAATAAATTAGTTTAGTTCAAATTCCTGTTGTGCAATTTTAGTTGTGGCTTAATGACCATGAGAAAATGTGGGTCCTACAGACAAACCAGTTGAGAAGCACTGCAGTAATGGACTCTGGTACTTTGTTAAAGAATACTAGGTTTAGGTTTGTGTATCAGATGGAAATAATCTGATAAATCTGTTTAATAAAAGGAAATGAAAATTCTCTCTTCATTTATTGGCCTCATGTCACTTAAAACGTTTTTTTTTAAATATTATGATGTTTAACTGTTGCAATAGGCTCAAAATTACAAATTAAACAAGAGTCAACAAAACAATTTATTTAAAGCTGCTGTCCGCAATTTTTCCTCTGTCGCCATCTCTGTTTGAAACATGCAATTGCAGTCATATGCGGAACAGTTATCTGTACGTGTGTTGTGCCTCGGCACAGCTCGTCAGTGCGGATGAATCTAATGTTTGCTGTAAGTCACTGCACCGGTGTGAATACTGTATTTCAGAATCACAGATTCTACATCTTGAAAGTATGACCAATATAAGAATTTTCACAGGAAAATATCATCTGAACAAGTAAGTAACATGTTTGCCACTTTTGTTTTAACCAACTGAGGAAAAAAGCATTAGGCCTACAATAAATCGCGCTGCCAATAATGATTAAATCTAACGATCGCTTAGCTCGGATCATGCCAAACCGTGCAAATTATTATTATTGTTATATTGTTCTCAAATTGTTATTGTTAACAACATCAGCATTACGTGACTGTGTATTTAGTGTGTATTAGAGTTACCTGTAGATTTCAATTTCTGTAGTCACTCCACAGTCCAAGTCTTTTGCTTTTTGACTACGGGTGAATCTCCAGTTGTCACTGATGATTGTCATTTGGACCTTTCTGGATTACAATCCGCCATCAAAATGATAAGTTTAATTATTTCAGCTGCTGTGAGAAAAAGCTATAAATGTGCCGCTACCGGCAACTTCCTCACATGATATAACTGAGCCTCTTGACGGGACTCCTCCTTTCTGTTTACGGACGTGATGTAATGACGCACAGAGGAACTGCTGCATGCTCGAATTTCCCGCAGAAATCCGCCATGTCGCTCTTATTATAAAACATTATTACAAGCTTACTGTTGTGAATCGAGACAAGATAATTAGATAGTTTTGAACACTGGCTGGTTATGTACTTGTTCAAAAGTTGATTTTGGATAATTTTTAGCCAAAAAAAGTTACGGACTGCAGCTTTAAGAAAGTGTTATTATGATTAATTTGAATAATTTCTACGCACTTTTCTCTGCTTTACTGAGTGTTTGATCTCTTGAATCTTCTTCATTCTCTTCTGGATCATCTGCTGCTCATCTGTCTGTGTATATACCAGATGATGATACATACAAAAAAACCCACACACATTTATCACTGAAATTTTAGCTTATTTGATCTAAAGACTCAATGAATTCAAAAGTCTCCTGTGCTCTTAGTCCATGTCTGTCAGCTTTGAAGGTGACATATGGTAACATTCTCAAAAACGGACAAAATTAACTTTTAGCTGATTTATATTAAAAGCAGAGGTGGGTAGTAACGAAGTACATTTACTTCGTTACATTTACTTGAGTAGTTTTTTGGAAAAAAATTACTTTTTAGAGTAGATTTAAATGTGGGTACTTTTACTTTAACTTGAGTACATTTGTAATAAAAAATCTGTACTTTTACTTCGCTACGTTGGGCGACGTTCCTCTCGTTACTTTATTTTAATGCAATACTGTACATGTTAAGAAATGCGTAGTTTATTCCATCCGCGTTGTCTCTTTATTCATGAACGATGCCCCATTCACAAATGAATCACTCTTTTCTGGTAAAACGGTCTAAATTAGTTCGCGAATCAGTTTGAATGATTTGTTCAGTTCCTGCACGCACTGAATCGTCTGAAGCGGTTTCTCTCTCAGAGCGTTGGATGAAGTGGTAGTGGACCTCCAGTCAATTAAAAGCAAATCCGCAAATGCGTCCGACTGTTTGCCAGCAATGAAGATCTTTATTAGTTGAACTGTGTATGCTGTCTGTGAACAATTCCACAGGTATCGATTTCATTTGATTTAAATTCATACAGCCAATAGCCGACATTTTACAATCAAGCAGATTGTTACGCCACGATAACAAAGTATGTAGCATGTCTTTACTGTTTTTATGGACATATATCTTAATTTATACGTTAAATAACTTACCATTGTTCAGAGAGTATGAAATGGTAATTTGGGGATTGCCTATTGCGCAATGGTGGCGCCGGCGACCTGTTCGTCTTGAAAATGAACGCCTTTGCATAGACACAATTAACCAGTTTACACGCGCCTGCTGAAATATACATTTGATTACATTTAGGAGAACAGACGGAAGAAGAGCCGTCAATGTGCATTTGATCATTGTTTGTGTGATGTTCAGAGGTTATGAGCACGAGCACATGTATAGAGTTTTACCTGTATACGTTATTATTATACATTGTTTTTTATTATATTATTATACAAAGTGAAGGACATGCAATGATATTCGGGTTACAGATGCCAGAAATAATGCTTGTCTCTTCTGTGTTTGTTGCAAATATATCTAATTATGATAATAATTTTAAATATCTATCTAAATAATAACATGCTATTGTATTGAGATATATATATATACACTACCGTTCAAAAGTTTGGGATCGGTAAGATTTTTAATATTTTTAAAAGAAGTTTTGTCTGCTCACCAAGATTGCATTTATTTAATTAAAAATACAGTAAAAACAGTAATATTGTGAAATANATATATATATATATATATTAGTTACAAAGTAACTAGTAACGAGCTACTTGAGTAGATTTTCAATGAATACTTTTTTACTCTTACTCAAGTAACTATTAAGATTATTACTTTCACTCTTACTTTGAGTAAATATTTCTACAAGTACTTGTACTTTTCCTTGAGTACAGTTTTTGGATACTCTACCCACCTCTGATTAAAAGTGACAAGCCCTTCAATATGACCTGCACCAACATCAACACACATGAAAACTGCATTTCATGGGGTGTTTAAAGTGTTTTGTCTGTAACTCTTTACCTTCTTCTCTCGACTCTCCTCCTCTATAGGAACAGTGTTGTGAGTCCTGTGTTCTCCTTCAGTGCAGAACAGACAAACACACGTCTGATCATCTCTGCAGAACATCTCCAGAGGTCTCTCGTGTTTCTGGCATATGTAATCCTCCAGATTTTCCACAGCGTTGATCAGTGTGTGTTTCTTTAGATGTGGGACTCTGAGATGAAGCTCCAGATGAGAGACACAGTAAGAGCTTTGACACGTCAGGCAGGACTTTACAGCTTTCTGCTTTCTTTCATCACAGAAGTCACAGAACACTTTAGATTCTTGATTAAGCTTATTAAAGTGTTGCACAAGCTTAACAAGTGTTGAATTAATCTTGAGATCAAGTCTTTTGCTGAATTCTTCTTTACAGAATGGACAGAAGCCGATCTTTCTGTTTGTCCAGCACTTGCTCAGGCAGGTTCTGCAGAAGTTGTGTCCACATGGAGTGGTGACTGGATCAGTGAATACTTCCAGACAGATGGAGCACTGGAGCTCCTGATTTAGTGCTGGAACACTGGAGGATGCCATGACTGAAAAGAAAATGAGAGTTTATCATCTACATTGCTGAAGAGAGCAACTTTTATGAAAAGGTGTACACAGTAATTTAGTTTATGTTCTAAAATGGATGGATGTTGCATTATTTGAAGTGCCGTTTTCAAAAGGTGATAATGTCTAGGTTACATATGTAACCCTCATTCCCTGGTGGAGGGAACGGAAACGTTAAGTTAGAACAGACTGACGAATGGGGGGTCTCGACCTGAGAGCCCAATCACCTTCAAATGTTAACAAAACAAACCAATGGTATGCTGAGTACCTTGGTCTGCGATATTTACATCGCGAACTCCACCAACACAGTGTGGGTAAACAAGGAGCAGCACAAGCAACTTGCATTCAAGTCTTCACTGAGGAGCCGAGCCAACGACCCGGCATTTCAGTGGAACAGCAATTGTGGCAAAGGGATGTAATTTCTCTGTTCCCTCCTTCAGGGAACGAGGGTTACATACGTAACCTAGACGTTCCCTTTCAGTCGGTCACATTCGACATTACGTCAGAACAGACTGAAGAATGGGGTCCCTTACAAAACACCACAATAGCTGTCTTCCAGTGACCTGTAAAAGTGATAGTACCCTGTCGTGAGACTGAGCACATACACTGGGAAGCATACCCCAACAGGAATATGCTAACAAACTGCCTGCTCAAGGAGGTCTTACAAGGAATCAACCAGCATAATGGTGATAGGGAGAACTCTGAGGTATCCAGCCCGCAGGGTGGGATTACACATCAGAGATGGCAAGTGGATTGCCAAGGGAAGACACATGTACCCGAAGGAGACTTACTGTGGAACACACGTAAGATTACCCAGGGAGGGGAATCAACATATGGTGGCACCTAGTCCAACACAGGGGCTGACCGAAGGGGCATGCATACAAGTGTAGACATCAACAGTGCTGGAGGAACCCAGGGTTCTAGCTGCGGAACTCACCTTAGGAAAAAAGCGCATGCATCCAGTCCGTAGAGTGGAATGGTGCAGCAAGCAATAACACCGAGCAGGTCCTACTACAGGCCCAAAGAGGTGATTACCTGAGAGGACACAGGCTCTACATGAAGATTATAGAATCTTGCGTATGTGTTAGGTGTCGCCCAGCCCGCAGCTCTACAGATGTCTGTCAGCCATGCGCCAGTGCCCAGGAGGAAGCCACACTCTGAGTAGAATGGGCTCTCACCCCTAGGGGGCATGGCAAGTCTTGAGACCGATAAGCCAAGACAATAGCATCCACTGTTCAGTGGGATAGCCTCTGTTTGGAGACAGCCTTCCCTTTCTGCTGGCCTCGAAAACAAATAAAGAGCTGATCTGAGGTCCTGAAGCACTGAGTTCTGTCAACAAAAGTGCGAAGAGCATGTACAGGACAGGACAGAGCAGTGCCAGGGCTGGGTCTGCCTCCTCCAGGGGCAGAGCTTGCAAGTTCACCACCTGGTCCCTGAAGGGAGTAGTGGGAACTTTGAGCACATATCCAGGCCGGGGTCTCAAGATAACGTGAGAGTTACCCGGCCCGAATTCCAGGCACGCTTCGTCAACTGAGAAAGCCTGCAGGTCCCCAACCCTCTTAACTGAAGTCAAAGCCGTCAGGAGTGCAGTTTTCAATGACAAAAATTTGAGCTCTACTAAAAGCAAGGGTTTGAAGGGAGCCCTTTGCAATGCAGAAACCACTGCGAGGTCCCAAGAGGGAACTTGTTGAGGGCGAGGTGGTTTAAGCTTTCTAGCTCCTCTCAGGAACCTGATGATCGGATTGTGCTTCCCTAACAGCTTACCGTCAACAAGATCATGATGAGACGCAATGGCATCCACATAGACCTTAAGGGTGGAAAGAGACAGCCTTCGTTCCAATCCTTCATGAAGAAAGGAGAGCACTGACCCAAATGGGCAGGAGCAAGGGTCTTCTTGACGAGAAGACCACCAAGTGACGAAGAGGTCCCACTTCAGGGCATAGGCCTAGTAGACAAGGCTCTAGCCGAAGTGATGGTAGCAACCACCTGAGGTGGCAAGGTACCTAACCTTTCCGTGACCTGTCCAGTACCCACTCATGCAGGTTCCAAAGATTGGGACGTGGGTGCCACAGGGTGCCCTGTCTCTGAGAGAGAAGGTCCTTCCTCAAAGGGATAGGCCAGGGAGGGGCTGTCGCGAGGAGAACTAGTTCAGAGAACCAGGTCCGGCCGGACCAAAACGGCGCAACCAAAAGGACCTGCTCCTCGTCCTCCTTGATCCTGCACAACGTTTGTGCCAGAAGGCTCACTGGAGGAAATGCTTACTTGCGCATGGCCCGCGGACAGCGGTGTGCCAGAGCATCCGTGCCGAGAGTGCCCTCAGTCAGGGACTAAATCAACTGGCAATGGGAATTGACTGGGGAGGCAAACAGGTCTACCTGAGCATCCCCAAAGTGTTCCCAAATCAGCTGACTGGGGATGGAGTCTCCACTCACCAGGGCGAGACTGTTGCAGAGAAAGCTTGTTGGCTGCAAAATTGAGTCTGCCCGGGATATGAATGGCACGAAGTGACCTAGATGCTTCTGACTCCACAAAAGGTGATGGCAGGCGAGTTGCGACATGCGATGAGAAAGTAGACCTTCCTGACGGTTGATGTACGCTACAGTCGCAGTGTTGTCCATACAGACCAGGACGTGCTTGTCTCTCAACCGGACCCTGAAGTGGTGCAAAGCAAGCCGAACTGCTAGCAACTCAAGGCAATGACATGCCACTGAAGTCGGGGTCCTGTCCAGGAGCCCGACTCAGCATGTCCATTGCACATGGTGCCCCACCCTGTGGCAGAGGCATCTGTTGACACAACAACATGCCTGGACACCGGAATACCAGCCCGTAGAAACGAAAGGTCCAACCACAGGGTAAAGGTCTGACGGCATGGACCAATCCCAACGGAATAACTGCCGCTGCAGATGCCATATGCCCCAGGAGCCTCTGAAATAACTTCAGTGGAACTGCTCTCTTGCCTCTGAACTGAGTCAGGCCGTTCAGCAGAGACTGTGCGTGCTCGCTCGTAAGCTGCGCGAACATGGCGACCGAGTCTATTTCCATACTGAGAAAAGAGATCCTCTGCACAGGGGAGAGTTTGCTCTTTTCCCAGTTGACCCAAAGGCCCAGACGGGCGAGGTGTCTGAGCACAAGATCCTTGTGCTTGCAAAACTGATCTCGAGAATGAGACAGAATCAGTCAGTCTTCGGAGTAGTTGAGAATACGAACACCTTGAACCCAGAGGGGAGCGAGAGCTCCCTCCATGACCTTCGTAAAGATGCGGGGAGACAGGGCCAACCTGAACGGGAGAACTTTGTACTGATATGCCTGCCCTTCGAAAGAGAAACCGAAGAAACGGTCTGTATCAAGGAAGAATGGAGACATGAAAGTATGCGTCCTTCAGGTCGATAGCTGCAAACCAAACCATGGGACGAATGCATTAGAAAATGCATTTAGGCGTTAACATTTTGAAAGGGAGTCTGTGAAGAGTTTGGTTTAAGGCACGCAAGTCCAGGATCGGCCGTAATCTCCTTGCTGCGGCTGGTGTGGAGGCTGCTGCTGTGGCTGTGCAGGAACGGAGGAAGCCGCAGGAGGGTGCCTTCGGTGATGAGCAGGATGAGGCTGCTGAGTTGGCGGCTGTGCAGGAGTAGCAGCGGTCCGCCGGGGCAGAATATGCTTTATAGCCTCAGACTGCTTCTGTGCAGCAGAGAACTGTTGGGCGAAACTCTCTACTGCATCGCCGAAAAGGCCAGCATGAGAGACCGTGGAGTTGAGGACCTGAGTCCGATCAGACTCCCTCATGTCTGCCAGGTTTAGCCACAGATGGCGCTCCTGGACTACACATGTGGACATCAACTAATCAAAGGAACAAGCAGTGACCAAAGGAACACGAAGTGTTCTCTGTGGCAAGGCACGCCTCCTAAAGGACTCCTGGGTCAGCACCACCCTCGTGCAACTGCTTCAGCAACTTGGCCTGATAGACCTGTAGCATCGCCATAGAGTGCAGGGTGGAAGTGGCTTGACCCGCAGCTCTATAAGTCTTGCCCACAAGAGTGGACAAGAACTTACAGGCCTTGGAACTTACAGAGCTTAGGATCACCGTGCCAGGTGGAAGCGCTCTGGGGACAAAGTTGCAACGCAACTGAATGCTCCACTGGGGGGATCCTCGCATACACTTTGGCCGCTCTGTCGTTGAGGGCAGTGAAGGCGGCGGAAGCACCAGAACAGTTTCGGGCAGTTAAAGGTGCCTTACATGAACTGGTGACTTCCTGATGCACCTCCGGGAAGAAAGGAACCAGTGGGGGGTGCTGATGATCAGCGCGTGCAGCCCCCAGGAACCAATCATCCAGCCTCGAGCACTTGGGGCAGGGTGGAGGATTCCACTCGAGCCCAATGCTCTGAGCTCCCTGGGAAAGCATGGCCATCAGCTCGGGATCAGACTCGGGCAATGCTGTCATCCCAGAGGGAGGAAACACAGCCGAATCCTCATCTCCCGAGGACTCAAGGCTGCCCTGTGCTGCGGCGATCGTCATTTGGTCGTACTCCGGAGCCCAGAATGAAACACTGGGTCCAATTTTTTTATTTTCTCAAATTAGTCTTTCTCTTAAAAGGAGTGGTGTATGTGTGGGTTAAACTAACTTTCTTGCCAACAAAACTTACACAAGGTTTTCCTTTGGACAGCGACTTCCTTTTTCTCTTTGTTTCTCTGTTTGATTTTTCCATCATCTTCATGATCAAAATCTCCCACTTCTTCTGCTGTGACTGAACCTCCAGATCTCCTCTTCTCTCCATCTTCTGGTGTTTCTTCTCCTGCTTCCTCATACAAGTCAGAGATAAGAAATTGGACCTGGTTTTCTTTGAGTATCTTCTCCACTCTTTCAAGTATCTCAGAGTGTAAACCTGGTCTTCTTTCATCAAACTGAAGATGTCCACCTCCACATTCCTCTATTAATTGATGAATACAGTTATTGTTTATCTCTCTCTCATCAGTCAACACTAAAGTGTGTATAGGAGCCTCCTTACTGAATTCATTCAGCACATATTTCACTCTATGTCTGTTATTGTCACTGAAGTCGTTCTGCTGCAGTACAAGTATGATCACATGAGGTCCAGGAGCAGACAGATTCACACACTCTTTCACTCCCTGTGTGATCTGAGTGATTGACAGATTTGGCCTCAGCAGGTGAGGAGTGTTGATGACTGTGACGTCTCTGTCCTTCAGTTTTCCTCTGTGTTTCTCAATGTTCAGCTCTACATCAGCAGGTGCTTCACTCTCAAACGCTGCTCTTCCTAAGATGAAGTTTCCCACTCTGTTGTTTTCTGTTATATTCTTCCCCAGCAGAACAATCCTCAAATCACTCACTGGAACACAGAACACAAATAACAGTAAAACTCGACCCGTGATCCATGAACAGAGATGTCAGATTTCAGATTGAAGGTACTGGACCAGATCAACAACTGCCATTGAGATGAGTGGAGATGTGAACACAATCTTACACTATTTTACACAGTTTTTTTTTAATGTTTTTAAAAGAAGTCTCTTCTGCTCACCAAGGCTTCATTTATTTGATTCAAAATAAAATAAATAAATAAAACAAGGTTTTCCTTTGGACAGCGACTTCCTTTTTCTCTTTGTTTCTCTGTTTGATTTTTCCATCATCTTCATATTGTGAAATATTTTTACAATTTAAAATATCTGGGGCCGTATTCACAAAACATCTTAAGGCTAAAAGTAGCTCCTAACTTGCCGATTTAGGAGAAACTCTTAAAAATAATGGGCGTGTCAGTCCTAATTTTAGGAGTCCTAAATTTTTGCTCTAAGAGTATTTCACTAAGCATTTTAGCGCTAAAACTAGCTCCTAAGTCTGTGAAATGTTAGGAGTAGTCAAGAGGACTCCTAAGTCACTAAGACCAAATCACAAACAGTCCTAATCCACCCGAAGACACTGAACACCATTGAGGGAATAGCAATAGAGCCTTGGGTGCTGAACCTTTTCTTCATAAATGCAATACATTTTGATTTATATATTTGAATCTACGGTGAGATGCCAAAAATAATCTTTAACAAATAAATAAATATTGTCTGATTACCTGTGCCAGTGGTTTTCATGAGTTCACACTTACAAATGATTGAATAGAGTAAAAAAAAAATATATATATATATAATAAGTGTATTTGGTGTGCTGTCCAAGGGGATTGAGGGCTCCGAGCTTGAAATTTAGCCCAAAACCAAAGTTCTCCCCGTATCCCCAGCCGAGTGAGGAGCAGGTTGGCGGAGGGATGCAGAAAACCGTCAAAGTAACTATAAGCGAGTTGGCTCTCGTCTGTGTATATATTCCTCCTCTCGAGCTGATTAGAAAGACTGTTTGAATGCGTTTCTCCCAAACTTTGTTTATAAAACATAATTTGTCGCTTGAATTTTGCATTCTCTTGAGATGCTGACACCCAAGAGGCGGTCCACAATTAACTATATATACTAGTTTAATTAGTGACACTTAGCCTACATTTTAAAACCTTTACGGCAACATTTTATTTTGACTATGGCAACATTTTTATTAAAAAATATTTATTTGAATAGGGCAACATTTGTATTTTAAAACCTTTATTTTAATATGGAAACATGACACCTCATTCTACAATATTTCTATGATTAAATCGCTGACTCCTCCCC
>RJVU01042605.1:71906-85450 GCA_003731715.1 Anabarilius grahami | reverse complement strand
GGCAAACATTTAACCCAGCCGCTGGGTTAAAACAACCCAATCGCTGGGTTTGTCCATTTTCAACCCAACTTGGGTTGTTTTTAACCCAGCATTTTTTAGAGTGTACCTAAAACTCAGAATTGGGGCAAACTAATCTGAAACTTACCTGGCTAGCCAGCTAATCCAGCTTCATGGTACAGGCTCCTGTTAGTGGATTTTCCTGTTCTGGGCTTGTTTTGTTGTGTTCATTAGTTTCCTAATTTTGCACAACTTAATTTTTTTTTTTTTAAATAATTTAATGCTTTAATAAAGATTTAATGTTTTAACTGTTTTACTGTATTCTATTTTTCCTAACTGCACCGTTTAACATTTAAGGCCATGTGCATTGTAAGCATTATGCTAAACATATATGTGTAATTTGTATATTGAACATTTATACAAAGAAATATATGTCATGTATATTGATATTTATATATGTGACATATATGTATATAAGACTGTTTTATACATACATTAACATATATATTTTTATGGGCTAGTTTTATATGTCAATATATGAAATTGTTCCATTTTCGAATAGGTTATGTTTTCACTGTATATGTGGATATATTTTATATATGTAAATTTCATACATGTACATATATTACATTTCCGTATAGAATTGAACATTTGTCTTTATTCAGATGCTGCAGTTATTACAATATAAACCAAAAAACACAATATTTCACAAGTAATTCAACAGCTGGAGAGGAGAGAGAAAATGGCTTCGATCAGGCTGGGGTTCAAGACCGACTCAGAGCAGGGGGGTTAGGATTGGAGTGCGTGTTTTGGAGGCGGAGCGATGAAGAGAGGGGTGGGTTTGTTTGGGTTGATTTCAAATATCAACAGTGCTCAATGTCGAATTTAAGAAAACGTATAATGCACCTTTAAATCATATTATGTAAAATTTTATAGTTAATTTGAAAAGCAAAGTATTAATGAAAGACCAACGAAATATATATGTGCAACAGTACTCCTTTTTTCTCCTTTATGTGCAACAAATTGGCCATTTACATGTACATAACAAATATTTCATTATAGTTAATGTTTTGATGATTCAGTTATTTTTTGCACTTGTATCAATGTATCTTTATAATTGTAAGTAAAATCTACATGATTGTGCAAATTCTTCTTTGGTTTTTATTTACATATTCTCAAAACATCACATCCATATTTACTCATTTCAGATTTGATGTTTTTTTGTTCGTTTCAGTTGACACGTGATGATCAGTGGCTTTGAGTTTTTACCTTTAAAAAAATAAAAAGAGTAAAGTAGATTTGAAGGAAATCAGTGGACAATCCTACACAAAAATTCAGATACTCAGAATTAGGAACATAATGTGTTTTCTTTATAAATCAGTATTTTCAAACAATGTAAGTTTATAAGACACTACCTAAAATTATTTTAATAGGAAACTCAATCAAAAGAGCAAACACAACTACAAGCATACTTTAAAGTAGATCTTGATCAAAAGATTGAGTAAAAGTAGCCAAATAAACTTAGACCTTTCTGTCAGTATAAGTCAAGTAAACAGAAGTGCATAAGTTTTAGGTATATTTCTGAGAATTACATAAAAGGTAGACTGAAAGTATACAGTACTTTCTTATTTTCAGTTAAAAACAAGCATACTAATAGCACACTTATTTTTCATAAGGGTTATGTATTTACATATTTAAAGGGATAGTTTACTAAAAAATAGAAATTCTCTCTTCATCTACTGGCCTCATGTCACTTAAAAGCTTTTTTAACTCTATTTTATGCAACTTTATTAAGCAGATTGAATTATATTATAATGCAATATTAATTGCGTATTTTTAACTTCCTCTCACTTTTCTCAGCTCTACTGAGTGTTCGATCTCTTGAATCTTCTTCATTCTGTCCTGGATCATCTGATGAACATCTGTCTGTGTCTGAACCAGCTAAACACAGGTAACTTCCATTTTATGAAAAAAATGTCATTTGAATAATGATTTTGAAAACCATTTTAAGACCCCATGACTTCCTTGGCTTTAAGTGTAACATATACCTGTGTACTCTTGAAAGTTGACAAAATTAGACAAAATCGCAGACCTCGCTCAACAGATGAGAATGTGTGTTTGTAGTAAATAAAGGAGAGACGAGAGTGTGTCTTCAGTCAAGCAGTCCTCTGTGTTCACTTTATTGAAAACAACTCAGAGCTATTAAACTTAAAGTTCACAGTATTTTAAACCAGGAATATATAGACACCAATATAAACACTCATTAACAACAATTAAGCAAGCAAACAAATAAATCTTAACATGTAGTCAGCCTAGATTCTTTCACACAACTCTTTCACAGTAAATTGTGTAGTAAATACATTACAAATGTTTTTTTTGACACTCTCCCAGACAAATCTCCCAATTTTCTTAAAGCACATTAACTCTTTGATTACTCTTTTCTCAGTATTCACACACAGGGTAAGGTCTGGTATGGCATGAAAGATTCAGATGGAGGTGAATATGTTGAGAGCAGCTGGTGATCCTGATTTCAACTGGATTATTCAGATCTGATCTTTCAACAGCTCGGTTTGTCATCTCTTCAGGTTCAACACATTCACTATCTGCACCATCATCATTATCCATGGCAAGATCTGATCCAGTGTTGGTTCTGTTCTCTGCACTCCTGGTTTCTCTCTGACTGGTGCTGATGAAGTTTGTTCCCACCGTCTCCGGCTCTCAGAAGCTCCTGGCATCGATGGACTGCCGTCAGCTCACTCAGGTTCATGGATTCACTGATATTGTGCTCAAACCAAAGTGAAAAACATTTTCATTGTGAAGTTTTCTAATGCTCTCGCTTCTCTTGAAGAATATTTACTAGATTTAATGGCATCTGCACTAAATAATAATTCAGTATTTTCATTCCCAACTGAAGAAAGTCAACAATAAAGATCCTGTTTTATTCATATTCTGTCTGTTGTAATATTTATGAGCAGATGTTCATGAACTGAAATCATTCTCAAATGTGTATTTACATATTTATTAGCAAGCAATTTAGTTTACAAGCAATATCAGTTATAGAATTGAACTCTTGACTTTATTCAGATAGCTTCATAAATTTCCTTACAAACAAACGAAACAATCTGGAAAGTCCGGAACTTTAGTATATTAGAAACAATTTCATAGTAGATTTGAAAAGCAAAGTATTAATGAAAGACAAAAGAAATATATAGATGTGTAACAAATTGGCCATTTACATGTACATATAACTCACAAATATTTCATTATAGTTCATGTTTTGTCACTGACTGATTTTTCTAAAGGCCTGAATATACATTTCTTTTTTGCACTTGTGTCACATTTTAATTGTTTTTATATTTGTAAGTAAAATCTACTTGAGTGTGGTTTGTGCAAATTATGTTTTGGTTTTTACATATTCTAAATCATCACATCCATATTTAATCATTTCAGATTTGATGTTTTTGTTCGTTTCAGTTGACAGGTGTGATGATCAGTGGGTTTGAGTTTTTACCTTCTTCATTAAGACGTGGGCTAAAATATGGATAGAGTTTGTCGGTGAAAGTCTGACCAGTGAAAGAGTAGATATGAGAGCTGGAGTCCACGTCATAAAAAGAGACCAGACCCTCCTCATAATCCACAAACACTCCCACCTTCTCAGGTTTCACTCTCAGAGATAAAGAGACAAGTGGATCATCCCAAGCTGCATATTTATTCTCCTTCCACTGAATCACAGTCCAGTATCCATTCTCAGGACTCAGCCAGATCGACTCCTTCCTGTTAATGGATTCTCTGACCACTCCTAATTCCCACTCAGTCTTTCCCTTCACCTGCACCTCATAGTAAAATCTCCCTGAACTGAATCCCTGCTTTGCCAGAACACAAAACCAGCCATCAAATCTCTTTGGGTTTTCTGGGACGTCCTGGTTAATGCCTCCATCACGGACTTGTTTTCCATCATCAGACAGGATGAGATATGGATAAGCTGTATCAGGATCCAGAGTCACATCCACTGAGAGAGATCAGACATTATCAATCAACTTCAGATCAAAAATTTTCATGTGTGTAAAACACATTATATTCAAAAGTATTGTGAGTGTATTGGTGTCAATCTCACTGTACCTGCAAACTTCTGCACAAACTTCAACTCTGTGAACACAGATGACAATATAATGATGAATTAGTAATAGTTTCTCTCTACAGCATCAGTGGAATGTAAATGTTGATCGTTCATCAGTTTGTGAAACAGAATGTGTTTAACTTTAATGCACTTACAATGAAGGTCTATGAGACGATCATAACAGAGGGTTTAAAAGCAGAAATGTCAAGCTTGTATTTTCATTAAAGCTTTAATAATAATTATCCAGTGTAAAAAAAATGCATTATTTTTGCTGTTAAGTGTCTAAAGTGTCTCCTTGTGAGGAGGGAAAACTTTTTAGACAGTATATTTAGTAGTCAGATTCAGGTTGTGTGTCAGTGACATGATCCTGTGATAGAGTTTCTACAGGGATAGTTACGTCATGTGACTTACATGTCACTAAAGTTACCATAATACTTCTGTAACTGGTTATGATGTGAGTTGTAGTTAAAAGATTTTAATAATGTGGTAATCACCAGCACATCACAGATGCTTACAATTAATTTAACACTTATTTTTAAATGTATTTTCTTAGTTACTGACAATAACCCTGTGTTTGATATTCACATACCAGTTTGAGTGAGTTTTTCTTTTAGCTGTTTCTTCAGTTCAGTCAGAGCTCTTTTCAGAGAGTTCACATCAGAGTCATTACTGTGTGAAAGGGTGTTCAGGTACATCTACAGCAGGACAGAGAAAACTATTATATATAAAGGGTACAACGGGGTGAAAGGCATATTTGACTTTATTCTCTTTTAAACCACTAGATGGGACAAAAATTCAGCTCAGCACTTTTCTTAATAACCGCTTTTGATGAGGCATGTGGAAATTTGTCTGATCTTTGACTCGATCACAGACAGCAAGTTGATTCTGTGCTAATTTGATCTAATATTTAATGTTTTTAAAAATGTTGTAGATTTATGTTGCAACGGAGATTATTATTGACTAAATTTTGAGACAAAGGTCTTGTTAATGACAATCAGAAGTAAAAAAAAAAGACTTTTTTTTTTGTTCAAGGTAATTAAAGCAACAGTTTTTAATAACGGGGTAATATTTGGGGTAAAAGGCGCCACTGCTGTTGGGGCAAAAGGCACAATAATTAACCCTCTGTNACAATAACAACAAAGCTGTATAACAAACTGCTGTATAGCAAACAGTTACTCACTGGCGCCATCTTGCGTCCACTTAGCAACTGTATTGAAAATGCCTACTCGTGTTGCCAGGATGATTGTTTTGTACATTATAATGGATTATAAAGTAACAAGCTGGATGTACATTATCCCTTACACCATTGGACCTTAATTTCAAACAAAACAGATGATACAAGGATCATATTATTTTGTCTATATAATACAACAAGGATAAAAAATAGGATTTGAGTATGAGAATTTTTTTTTTAATGACTTGAGACTCGACTCGGACCCATGACAAAAGACTCCAGACTTGACTCAGACTCCAGCTTAAAGACTTCAGACTTGACTCGGACTCCAGATAAAAGATTTGTGAAGATCAATACCGCTTGATGCCGCTAAAATTTAGATACCGCACCTTTAATTATTTAATAACTTTATTACTGTTTCATTCTGTTCAGTTACAGAGGCAGCTCACTAGGATTGAAAAAAGTGTTTGTCCTGTAATATTGTACATGAGGACTGATGAGACAGATGTTCACATACCTGTATGAGGTGGAGATGATCGTCAGTGTGTGAGAGCTCAGTGTTTCTCTTCTCCTGCTCAGTGTTTCTCTTCTCCAGTTCAGTGTTTCTCTTCTCCAGCTCAGTGTTTCTCTTCTCCAGTTCAGTGTTTCTCTTCTCCTGCTCAGTTTTTCTCTTCTCCAGCTCAGTGTTTCTCTTCTCCAGTTCAGTGTTTCTCTTCTCCTGCTCAGTGTTTCTCTTCTCCAGCTCAGTGTTTCTCTTCTCATGCTCAGTGTTTCTCTTCTCCAGTTCAGTGTTTCTCTTCTCCTGCTCAGTGTTTCTCTTCTCCAGCTCGGTGTTTCTCTTCTCATGCTCAGTGTTTCTCTTCTCCAGTTCAGTGTTTCTCTTCTCCTGCTCAGTGTTTCTCTTCTCCAGCTCAGTGTTTCTCTTCTCCAGTTCAGTGTTTCTCTTCTCATGCTCAGTGTTTTTCCTCTTCAACTCAGTGATTTCCTGCTGCAGCTCTTTAATGAGATCTTCACCCTGTTTCTCTGCTTCTTTTTGCCGTTCCATCATCTTCAGCTGCTGAGGCTGACATCTCTAAATGGATTGGATCAGATCAGTGAAGAGCTCAACAGTGGATGATTTCTCTTTATCCGTGTTGCCCCCCAATGCCAAGTTACATTAAAAGTTATATTTTAAGTTTTAAGGTGTTTTGCCTCTGCTTTCTAACAGCGGACTGAGATGGGCAATCAAATCAAAGAAGATGTGCTTTACTGTTCTGCTGTACTGTCAACATTTGTCTTTAAAAGAACGGCATAGAAACGGCCTCAAATAAACTATAAAAAAGAGACTGAAGTAACTGTCTTACAGTTACTGGTTAAAATTAATGGAGAATATGTCTTGGTTACTTGTGTAAACATCGTTCGCTGAAGGAGGGAACGGAGACGTTACGTTAGATCATTCTGACGAATGGGGTCTCACCCAAGAGCCCAATTACCTTTGAGTGGTAACAAAACAGTCTGCGGAATTTGCATCGCGATCTCCGCCCCGTTCTGTGGGTATATAAGGATCAGCACGAGCATACTCGCATTTCAAGTCTTCACTGAGGAGACCGAGCTGTGTGACCAGGCGATTGCGTTACAGCGATTGTGGCAAGGGGACGTAACATCTCCGTTACCTCCTTCAGGGTAAGAGGGAACCTGCCTGACCTGCAGCTCTGTAAGCCTTTCCCACAAGCGTGGACGAGAACTTAACACTAGAAGTCCCAGAGATTTGTAACCCTCCTTTAGCCAAGTGGATGCTAACTGGCTAGTCTTTTGGCTATCATTAGCATCAATTCATGTGTAAATATGGTCATTACCTGAGCAATCTGCAGGGGTGTTGGGGGTGTGTGTGTGAATGGTTGCTGGTGGCTTGTTTGTATGTGTGGGGGAGGGAGGGCTGCTAAAAGCAGAGAACTTGATTGACCATGTCTCACATTGGCATGTAGGGTCTTGCCCAGGTGTAAACAGGTATGAATTAGCACATCTAATTGCATGCAGCTTGCTCTCAAATGAGAGGTAATTCAACAAGTCAACAAGATTCGCCGGGAAATCCCTCAATCCGCTAGACACACAGATCGCAATGAATTCACCACTCAGGTATGTTGCAGGTCTTTTGTGGTTCTATGTTTATGTGTTTCTAATTTTTAGAATCAACACCGCCAAGTGTGTTATTGTGTCATTGTGTGTAAAAGTGCTATGAAAATAACAATTTATCTTATTTATTAGGTGTTTTCAACCACTGCTGCTACGCTGACGGCGTATGCGCCCAAATGGAAGAAGACCGTCTACATTCTTAGCAGCATGCACAGCGTGATTCAGACTGATAGTACCACCAAAAGGAAGCCAAACACTGTCACCCTTTACAACACCACAAAGTGCGGCGTGGATGTGATGGACCAGATGGTGCGGGAGTACACTGTCCGCACAGGGACACGGCGCTGGCCAGTTGCCGTGTTCTATAACATGATTGACATGGCAGCACTGAATGCACATGTGCTGTATCAAGCATGCATCGGAAGGCAGGAAAGACGGGTGGACTTCCTGGTGGAGCTTGCAAGAGAGTTGGCTAACTCTCATATGTGTGCGAAGAAGGCAAGAAAAGAACAATTGCTTCGGACACAACCCTCCACACCTAGCCCTGGAAAAAGAGCCATGTGTCAGGTCAAACACCAATGCAAGAACAATCATGCCACTGTGCGATGTGTTCACTGCTACAGATACACATGTGGTAAATACAGACGGGAGATACCATGGCAGTGCCAGGATTGTGAGTGATTGCTGGAATGTACACTCACTTTTTAATATTATTTGTAAATATGTGTACAAATGGTTGGTTTCTTTATTTTATTTTGTACTATTTTTATCAATAAATCTCAGCAACAAAGGAAAAAAAAACATGTGTGTTGATTTCTCCCTAAGATTGCAAAGTGAAACACAAGTTTCCTTGAAGTGGCTCAGCATGGCCCCACATTGTTTACATAACAAAAGCAACTGTTCACAGCTGATTAAGGATATTAGCCTAAAGCCTTCCAGCCCATCGGCTGTCCTGCGGGTTTTATAGGTAGAAAAGCCAAATGGCTGCTCTCTGGGACTTCTAGTGTTAATGCCTTGGATAGGTGCTTGGGATCGCCACGCCAGGTGGAGGCACGCTGAGTTGACAGCTGCATCACAGCAGAGCGCTCAACTGGGGGGATCCCCTGCATACCCCTTGGCCACTCCCCTATCGAGGGCAGTGAAGACAGAGGCAGCCCCAGAATGGTTTCGGGCAGTTAAAGGTGCCTTTCACAAACTGGTGACTTCCTGAGGCACCTCTGGGAAGAAAGGAACCAGTGGGGAGCACTTGCAATCAGCATGTGCAGCCCGAAGGAACCAATCGTCCAGCCTCGAGTGCTTGGGACACTGATGTGGAGCCTGATGCTCTCAGCTACTTAGCTCAGGATCAGACTCGGGCAACGCTGGCATCCCAGAATGAGGCAAAGCAGCCGAATCCTCATCTCCCGAGGACTCAAGCCCGCCTAGTGATGCAGTGATCGACATCTGGTCATCCGTCGGACCCCTGAATGAGATGCTGAGACCCTATTGAGAGGGACCAACAAACTCAGCTGGAAGCTCTAGAGCTTGAGGTATTTGCGAGGGGTGTGTGGCCTGAGGAGGCTGTCTCGTCGGGGAAGCCCAAACAGTCACCCTCAGATCACCCTGGCCACCAGCCAAATTAGCCCTCTCATGAGAAGAGGAACTAGATTGGGGTGTGGCAGAGGGGACTCTACCTCGTTTCAGGTAATCGAGTCTCGATCTTAACACCGTGATGGTCATGTTGCACGCAGTGGGAACATGAGTCATCCACGAACATAGCCTAAGCGTTCTGAAAGCCCAGACACATGAGACAGCGCTTGCGACAGTCCGACGGTGCCATGTATCGACCGCAACCAGAAACACACGGGTGAATGACATCTTTAGAAAGATGCAAACTCAACCCGTGTATGCTCTTTTTAGAGAGAGAAAAAAAGCTCTTTCAGCAATGTTGAAGCACCCAGGGGAGATGCAGAGCTGGAACAGAAGCAGGAAGCTCTTTAAACGATCTCCGCCGAACCACGCCGTCACACCAACACCACTGAAGACTCGTAGTTACACACACTCTGGTGAAAGCGCAGCAACAATGAAGTGCTCGGCTCCGAAGCGAAAGCTTGAATGAGATAATTCTCACGCTGCTCCTTATATAATCACAGAGCGGGGCAGAGATCGTGATGCAAATTCCGCAGACCAAGGTACTCAGCATACCATTGGCTTGTTTTGTTACCACTCGAAGGTAATTGGGCTCTCTGGGGTGAGACCTCATTCGTCAGAATGATCTGACGTAATGTTAAACACGTGACTGACTGAAAGGGAACTCAAGTTTTTACGTGGGTCCTTGACCATTCGGCGCCTGTGGCTGAGACCATTGCATCATTCAAGAAGCAGCTGAAGACACAACCACAAGCATCAAACCACCCTACACTCTTAACCAATGCAACACACTCACTCACTTCCACTCACAGTATATTGTTTAGGCAGGATGATCAACAGGACAACCAGACCAATAACCATCCAGTTTGAAATATGGACGGTTCGAGATGAAGTAAGGAAACAGTCATTGGAGACGAGAGTCTGCAAAAAGAGGAAGATTCAGTTCAAGTAACACTTCTCGAAAAAAGATAGCAAAACTTGTGCAAAGTTGTGGCCCAAAGTGCAAGAAGCCAGAAAACATGTTCTAAAGGAAGGCTATTTACTCAGTAATGCAGTGTTTCTCAACTGGTGGGTTGTAACCGTTTTGGGTGAGTTGCGGAGTGTGTCGTCAAAGGAACAACAACAACAAAAAAGCCTTAATTCTAAAGGCTGATCTATACTACTGCGTCAGACCTATGCTGTAGCCTCTGCACCTTAGGCTATGCGTCGGTTTATACTTCTGCATTTGTGTTCTGTTCCATCGACGTGCAATTACACATGCAGGGAGAGGTTCTAGCAGACCAATAACAGCGCTTGTGGTCTGCGTAGAATTGACGCTGTGTTACATTTTTGGAGAGGTGGAGTCAGTATCTGCGGTCAGGTTAGATGTTAGGCTATATGTCAGTGTTATTATTCTGCTGTTGTTTCATAACTTGTTACAAAATAAAAAGTCTCTCACCTCAGAAAAATTCACTTTAAAGTCCTGTCAAACGTTGTACTGAGCTCAAAGCGCGACCTCTTCAATTGCGCGTGCTGTATGTCACTTAATGCATAACGAGCATTTTTTACGAACAATTATTACGAGCATGCAACATCATAGTTATATTTTTAATTAGTAAATCATGAAATTATCAAAAAGTACCAATAAATTACATAACTGGTACATTGTGTGTTAGCTGGGAAGGATTTGCATGCAGGTCTGATGTTCATTCTATTCATCAGGATCATTTCCAAATGTTTTATTAACAGTTCGTGTTAGTATTGTGTATTCAACATGGTAACTAAATACCACTTTATTTTCCCTTTGAGCTATTTTCTATATTTTTGATGACTGTGGTGGCTCTTTATTGTATTATGAAAAACTAGTTTGGGACTGCTATTTTATAGCCTTACCTTATACTGTTCATTCATCTGTGTTAGTGGTATTCTTACGATTTATGTTAAGTAAAGTGGAACGGTACTTGTGTGTGTGTGTTTGTCAACTAATTTTGGGAAATAAATTAGTTTAGTTCCAATTCCTAAAACTCTGGGTTGTGGCTTAATGACCATGAGAAAATGTGGGTCCTACAGACAAACCAGTTGAGAAGCACTGCAGTAATGGACTCTGGCACTTTGTTAAAGAATACTAGGTTTAGGTTTGTGTATCAGATGAAAAAATGTAATAAAGCCATTTAATAAAAGGAAATGAAAATTCTCTCTTCATCTATTGGCCTCATGTCACTTGAAATGTTTTTTAAAAATATTATGATGTTTAACTGTTACAACTGCCTCAAAATTGTATATTGAACAAGAGGCAACAAAACAATTTATTTAACAAAGTGTTATTATGATTAATTTGAATAATTTCTACGCACTTTTCTCGGCTTTACTGAGTGTTTGATCTCTTGAATCTTCTTCATTCTCTTCTGGATCATCTGCTGCTCATCTGTCTGTGTCTGAACCAGATGATGAAACATACAGAATAAAACACACACATTTATCACTGAATTTTTAGCTTATTTGATCTAAAGACTCAATGAATTCAAAAGTCTCCTGTGCTTTTAGTCCATGTCTGTCAGCTTTGAAGGTGACATATGGTAACATTCTCAAAAACTGACAAAATTAACTTTTAGCTGATTTATATAAAAAAGTGACAAGCCCTTCAATATGACCTGCACCAACATCAACACACATGAAAACTGCATTTCACACTGTTTAAAGTGTTTTGTCTGTAACTCTTTACCTTCTTGTCTTGATTCTCCTCCTCTATAGGAACAGTGTTGTGAGTCCTGTGTTCTCCTTCAGTGCAGAACAGACAAACACACGTCTGATCATCTCTGCAGAACATCTCCAGAGGTCTCTCGTGTTTCTGGCATATATAATCCTCCAGATTTTCCACAGCGTTGATCAGTGTGTGTTTCTTTAGACGTGGGACTCTAAGATGAGGCTTTAGATGATCATCACAGTAAGAGCTTTGACACGTCAGGCAGGACTTCACAGCTTTCTGCTTTCTTTCATCACAGAAGTCACAGAACACTTTAGATTCTTGATTAAGCTTATTAAAGTGTTGCACAAGCTCTCCGAGTGTTGAATTAATCTTGAGATCAAGCCTTTTGCTGAATTTTTCTTTACAGTTTGGACAGAAGCTGATCTGTGTGTTCGTCCAGCACTTGCTCAGGTAGGTTCTGCAGAAGGTGTGTCCACATGGAGTGGTGACTGGATCAGTGAATACTTCCAGACAGATGGAGCACTGGAGCTCCTTATTTAGTGCTGGAACACTGGAGGATGCCATGACTGAAAAGAAAAGTAATGACAATATATCACCTACGAAGAGAGCTGAAGAGAGCAACTTTCATGAAAAGGTATGTACACCGAGTAATTTAGTTTATGTTCTAAAATGGATGCTGCATTATTTGAAGTGCTATTTTCAAAAGGTGATAACTATTTGATTGCTATTGCTGACATCGTGATGTGTTTCTCTTTCTTTGAAGCGCCGGGTAGTTTCACATCACTTTCTCTCGTCCACTTAAACTTGACACACATAGATAATGACACATTTTAAACAAAGGTGGGTAACTTCTGACCACCTCGTCTATAAGAAAATAAAGAAATTTAATTTGAATTAATATCGATTGTGGAATAAAAAAAAAAAGATTTTAAAATCTTTTAAAAAAGGGGGGAAAAAAGCAATAGTTAGGTGAATCGATGTTTTTCTCCCAGCCCTGATGTTTATACGCAGCAGTCGTCCATGAGGGGCTGCCGCTTTACTTTCATTTTGTTGTTTATTTTATGATTAAACTTTACTTTGATCGTTCGCTGGTTTCCGCTTCTTTCTTGCCTGAGCCTTTAACATTGTTACAGTTATAATGTTTATTAAAGTTTATTTCAGTTTATTTTTTACCAAATTTGCAGTCAAATAAAAATGATTTTTTTTTATCTGTAAGTTTACTGTATGAGTTTGCAGTAGACATAAAAATGATAATACTGTTTTTGTAATATCATTTATCATTATAAACTATTTTTTTATTTTCTCAAATTAGTCTTTCTCTTAAAAGAACCTCTGCTGGGCCTTTTTCACAATGGACTCGATGTGGTTGTCCCACTTCAGGTCCTGGGAGATGGTGGTGCCCAGGAACCTGAATGACTCCACTGCAGTCACAGTGCTGTTCATGATGGTGAGTGGGGGGAGAGCGGGGGGGTTTCTCCTGAAGTCCACGATCATCTCCACTGTCTTGAGCGTGTTGAGCTCCAGGTTGTTAAGACTGCACCAGACAGCCAGCTGTTCAACCTCCAGTCTGTAAGCAGACTCGTCTCCGTCCCGGATGAGGCCGATGACTGTGGTGTCGTCCGCAAACTTCAGGAGCTTGACAGAGGGGTCTTTAGAGGTGCAGTCGTTGGTGTAGAGGGAGAAGAGCAGTGGGGAGAGGACACAGCCCTGAGGGGCGCCGGTGCTGATGGTGCTAGAACCAGTCTTTCAAATGACTTCATGGCCACAGACGTTAGAGCCACAGGTCTGTAGTCATTAAGACCAGTAATTTTGGGTTTCTTTGGGACGGG
>RJVU01042605.1:28748-71112 GCA_003731715.1 Anabarilius grahami | reverse complement strand
GCAGCCATTGCTGCGGCGCCCGGGGAGCAGTTGGGGGTACGGTGCCTTGCTCAAGGGTCTCACCTCAGTCGTGGTATTGAGGGTGGGGAGAGCGCTGGACATTCACTCCCCTCACCGACAATCCCTGCCGGACCTGAGACTCGAACCCATGACCTTTGGGTTACAAGTCCGACTCTCTATCCATTAGGCCACGACTGCCCCATTGAAGGTACTGGACCAGATCAACAACTGCCATTGAGATGAGTGGAGATGTGAACACAATCTTACACTATTTTACACAGTTTTTTTTTTTATGTTTTTAAAAGAAGTCTCTTCTGCTCACCAAGGCTTCATTTATTTGATCCAAAATACAGCAAAAACAGTAATATTGTGAAATATTTTTTACAATTTAAAATAGCTGTTTTCTATTTGAATATATGTTCAAATGTAATTTATTTCTGTGTGAATTTTCAGCATCATTACTCCAGTCTTCAGTGTCACATGATCCTTCAGAAATCATTCTAATATGATGATTTGCTGCTCAAGAAACATTTATGATTATTATCAATGTTGAAAACAGTTGTGTGCAATTTTTTTTTCAGGATTCTTTGAGTTCCTGAGAACAGCATTTATCTGAAATATAAAGATTTTATAAATGTCTATACTGTCAAATTTGATCAATTTAATGCATCATTGCTGAATAAAAGTATTAATTTCTTTAATTTCTTTCAAAAAAAAAAAAACTCTTACTGACCCCAAATCTTTGAATGGTAGTGATAATGTTACAAGAGCTTTCATTTTCAGATAAATTCTGTTCTTTTAAACTAAAATGTTTTCAACATTGATAAAAATCATAAATGTTTCTTGAGCAGCAAATCATCATATTAGAATGATTTCTGAAGGATCATGTGACACTGAAGACTGGAGTAATGATGCTGAAAATTCAGCTTTGATCACAGGAATAAATTACAGTTTAATAAATATTCACATAGAAAACAAATATTTTAAATTGTAAAAATATTTCACAATATTACTGATTTTGCGGCATTTTGGATCAAATAAATGAAGCCTTGGTGAGCAGAAGCGACTTCTTTTAAAAACATTTAAGAAATCTTAGTTCAACAACTTTTAACCAGTAGTGTTTAAATAAACCTCCCTTTAGACACACAGTTTCTCAAGGATTTTGATATTTGCAGTAATGAATATTATGAATTATCATATTTGTTGACTTACTATTTGGTCGGTGAAGAGATAGACTTCCACATCCTCTCTGAACTGCAAATAAAATAACATGGAATTTAAAACATTTACCAAATTCTGTTATCATCTTTATTTATTAAAGAAATAATTCACACAAAAAGAACAATTTACCAACATTTATTTTTCCACCTCAGTATAATACTCTTTCTTTTTTAGAATGCACAAGTTTATTGCCTGCATGGGGATAAGTAAATAACTAATTTTTCAGTTTTTCAATACTATTTACATCTGCACAATCTTTGTTTGTTTGTTTGTTTTGTTTTGTTTTGTTTACCATCAGTCATGTTAGTGGCTTCTTTGTGTTGTCTTTGCTGACTTCTGTTTCCTGCAGATAAAAGAAAGTTAAATTAAATACAATATTGAGAAGTGAAAAAAACTATCCATTAGCTGCATCAGATTTATTTAGGCTCTTGTCAGGAATGGCTGCAGTAAATGACCATATCTATCTTCTGAAGGCAATGTGTGTTGAAGATTAGTCACATATTGATCGTTAAATATGCTCTTTTTTTTCTTTCTCGCTTTTATTGCTATTCTTCTTGAGTTACTGAAAATTGTGCTGCTTTATGATTTCACATAACTTTGCCTTATTATTCATTATGATAGGATCACATTTATCTCACTATTCTGCCTTGCTAAAAAAGAAAACGTATTCGATCAAACTGTTCACTGGATTACAGTGATTTTCTTTCATTTTAATCCAGTGCGCAGTTTGATCGAAAACGTTTTTTTTCTTTTCCGTTATCCCACTGTACCGAGATATTTTCCATATACATTTACTGTAGGCTATTACTTAATAAATTAAATAAAAGAATACATGCTGATACAATTTCAGTAAATATGGTATTTTAGCTTGTTAAACACATTTATTTGGTCTTGATTCCTACCTGAACTAGACGCCATTCCACATGCTCGTGACAGAAACTGAAAGCGAAAGTTTGTTCGGGAGACGGAAGATGAGAGGAGAACACGACTGACTTCCACTCAGAAGGGATGAAGGGTGCAGGGGACAAAACTTCTGCGTCATCTCAACGAGACAATAAAGGAGGCGCCTTTGTCGCACATTTTGGTTGAACTCCCCCAAAAAACACTCTCTGATCGAGGAGGATATTGTGCAAGCTGCGCCTTTGTTTAACGATAGTTTATTTATTTATTTGGTTTATCACACCATATTGTATTTTGTGTCTATGTATTGGAAACATTTGAATGGACTGATAAAGAGAGCTGTAAAGTATTTTTGTTGAAGTACAATGTCGTTTTGACCATAATAATATACCAAATCTAACTCGTATAAATAATACAGTAGTATAGAAAAATACTATACATACAGTCGTGCTCAAAATTATTCATACCCTTGGTAAATATGACCAAAGAAGGCTGTGAAAATAAATCTGCATCGTTAATACTTTTGATCTTTTATTTAAAAAATCTACAAAAATCCAACCTTTCATTAGAGAATAATAATTTTAAATGGGGGGAAAATCTCATTATGAGAGAAATGTTTTTTTTTTTATACACTTTGCTCACAATTAATCATACCCTTTTATTCAATACTTTTTGCAACCTCTTTTTCCCCAGATAACAGCTCTGAGTCTTCTCCTATAATGCCTGATGAGTTTGGAGAACACCTGACAAGAGATCAGAGACCATTCCTTCATGCAGAATCCCTCCAGATCCTTCAGATTCCAGATCCATGCTGGTGCTTCATCTCTTCAGTTCACTCATTTTCTATAGGGTTCAGGTCAGGGGACTGGGATGATCATGGCAGAAGCTTGGTTTTGTGTTCAGTGACACATTTTTGTGTTGGTTTTGATGTTTGTTTTGGATCATTGTCCTGATGGAAGATCCAACCACGGCCCATTATAAGACTTCTAACAGGGACAGTCAGGTTTTGATTTTTTATCTGTTGGTATTTGATAGAATACATGATGCCATGAATCTGAACAAGATGTTCAGGACCTCCAGCAGAAAAATAGGCCCACAACATTAAAGATCCAGCAGTATTTCATTGTACACATGGGGTATTTTTTACCCCTGTGTGCACCAAACCCATCTTAAGTGTTTGCTGCTAAAAAGCTCCTTTTTTGTTGTTGTTTCATCTGACCATAGAACATTTGAAAAGTAACTGACACTACTGGAACTTCAAACGGGATGGGTTATACGGTCTGATGAAACAAAAAATTAGCTTTTTTTGGCAGCAAACACAATGTACAGAAATACTGAGGTGCAAAGAGTATCTGCTAATATAAAGTATAGATAACATCTAATTACTATTTATATTTATTGCAAAGAACTGATACTTTTACATGGTGTAAATAGAATCTATCACTATTTTCATGTAGTGTAAAAAACATATCTCTCAGAAAATGCTGCTATTGTCACTTAATGTAAATAGAATATCAATATATTTTCACTTGTGCTGCAAATAGCTGCTGCCATTAAAAAAGGAGTGGGTGGATTTTTATCATTATAGGGTGGTTTTGTACACACACTGCCAACACATCTATGTTCAAACACCATGTAAAAGTGAATTTTGCATAATAGGTGCCCTTTAATGTATTCTCTCATTCACCAACATAAAAACCACTGGAGTCATTGTAAACATTTGAGGTTTTTGTGTATTTTTGTATAGTAATTCCTTCTGATGTATTTGGTAACACTTCAGTAATTACTAGTGTGTTACCATGATCTTCACTTTAGAATACTGATCCAAATAAGCTGTAGTTCCTTTAGAATAATATAGTAACTCCTGAGTAATTACTATCCAATACTATCATCACAGAAGTCACAGGACACTGGAGGACGCCATGACTGACTAAACAATGAAGAGAATGTGAGCAATTTTCAGATATTATGATTTTAAGTATTTCTCCACTGATGGCTGTATCTGTATATTCTAACAAAATATTTATTTTCCAAGTGACATTTAAATCACACATATTTCACTGTATCTGCTGTTTTTGACATCCATCAGCTCATGCAGCAATAGTTCAGAAAAGTGTTTGGGACTGTGTGACTCTTGTACTGCTTTCCAGTTCAGTTCCAGTTACTTTTGGAGTTGTTTTACTTCATCTCCATTCATAAAATGATCTTATTGTGTTGGATTTATGGGTGTTTGCATGACAGAAAACATGGATATGAACAAAAACTAACTCTAATCTACACAACTACAGGTATAACAGCACTTCAGCAGCTAAATTCTTATCATTCAGTCTTATAAACTGATCTAACTTGTGCATTTCCCCTTCAAAAACCTGAAATTCAATGTTCTTATCCATGCTCATGTTTTATGTCAGACAATAAATAAATAATACTGAATATCTCTGTCTGCAGACAGCTGTCTTTATATAAAACTGATTCATGTTTGCTTTATTAAAAACACTCAAACTCCTTCATATAGCAAATCAGGAAAGTAAATACATGTTTTTTTCTTTTTATGTACAATCATTCATAAACTTGTCTTCTTCAAATTCAGTGTAAAACCTAAAACACTAGTGAACTTCTGCATGACTTTACTCTAAAGATACTAATGTTATAGATATCTAATTGAAAAACATTAATTGGACAGTAAACATTTGATCATTTTAATAACCTTTTCAGTAAATAAAGGAGAGTCTTCAGTCGAACAGTGTTTACTGGAGATGCACAGCAAAAATCAGAGTGTTCAATGTACTCTATAGGAGTACACTGAACACTGGTTTCTGTGTATATATAGGTCCAAGAGTTCGGTGTTCATTGAACACTGTAAAAAGTGTAAAATAAATAATCTCAAAATAGTTACATTAGAACACCTGGAGAGTTAAAATGTACTCTTATAAATAGCACTTTTTGACACCGTTTCAGTGCTGAGCTTATTATTTAACACTTGGAGAGTACAAATGTACTCTAAAGCTGGTACTTTTTTATTTACAATGTTTCAATAGTTTCCAACACCTGCAGTGTAAACCTAGAACCATCAGTGAATGAAAAATACTCCAAGTCAGTGCTTTTTATGTCTGTTTTATTTAACAGTTCATGGATGTTCAAAAACCACAAACTCATACAAACACATGTACAGGAACCACATATTGATAATCTCTATCAAAACCATAAGTAGTTTGCAGATCAAACGGCTTAAAGAAGTGCAATTTATCAACTTTAAGCAAGGAAACATTCTGATCATTTCCNACCATCTGTTATCGGTCCAAAAGTTTTGTTTGGGAACCATAATAAAAAGAGTGGCAATAATCTAGTCGGGAAAAAATTAAAACATGCATGATCTTCTCCAAGTCTGTACGTGTTAAGAAAGGCTTAATCTTAGCAATCATTCTAAGTTTATAAAAACTAGCTTTAACAACTTTGCTTATTTGAGAGTTAAATTTTAAAGCACTGTCACAGATCACGCCTTAATTGTTTATGTGATGTTTCCTAAAAGGGCTCAATGTACCTAGATTAATTCCAGCTGTATCACTCATTTCGGAGAGCCTAAATATAATCACCTCTGTTTTCAATTCATTCAGACTCAAAAGGTTTGCAGCCATCCATGACTTCACCTCATCTATCAGGCCAACAAGTGCCCCAGGACACTGAAGGAATTTGGGATGAAGGACAAATACAATTGAGAATCATCAGCGTCAGAATGAAATGACACACCATATTTACCCAAAATCACTCCTAATAGCAGCATATAAAGAGAAAATAAAAGGGTGCCGAGATCAAACCTTGCGGGATACCACATGTTAGGGGTGCTGAGGCTGATGCAAACTCTCCCATGCAGACCAAGAAACTCCTATTTTGAAAGAAAGACTTTATCCGTCTTAGGGCATTTCCACAAATACCCACATGTTTCAAGACGAGATATAAGAATCTGATGGTCAATCGTATCAAACGCTGCTGTCTAAGAGTAAAAGTACTGTAAAATTACCATAGTCGGTCGAGAGAAAAATATCGTTATAAACTCTCAGCAAAGCTGATTCCATACTATGATGTTTATAAAGCCAGATTGAAACTCTTCACCAATCTTGTTTCCATCAATAAATGACTGAAGTTGAACGAGGACGCTCTTCTCCATAATTTTAGCCAAGAATGGAAGTTTCGAAATAGTCCTAAAATTAGATAACACACTCTTATCCAAGTTTGATTTCTTCAAAAGGGTCTGAATTGCGGCATGTTTACAGTAATCAGGCTCAACTCCTGAAAGCAAACTCTTGTTAATTATAGACTCTAAAAATGGGCCAACTGATTCAAAAACTTGCTTTAACAAATGGGTCGGAACAATATCCTGAGGAGAACTTGTGGACTTTAGTTTATGCACAATGTCCACAAGTATAGAAAGAGAGATTGGCTCAAAATTGGAGAAAGTAACACCAGATATAGATTGCTGTACAACCGTATATGAACAATGACTAATGTTACTACATATATATGATATTTGATTCATAAAAAAGTTTAAAAAACTCTCACATAAATTAACGGACATTTCTCCTAACACCTCTAATTTAGGATAATAATCAAATCTTTCATCGAGAATAAAACACTAGGCTTATGTCGATTTTTCTCAATCAGTTTTGCAAAGTGCCTCGATCTCGCAGTTCTTACAGCCCTCTGGAATTTAGACAGAGAATCTCTTCACATTTCAAACTAAATTTGTAACTTGTCTTTTTTCTATATCCATTCCCATCTTCTACAAACCTGCCTTAGGGAACGGATATTCTCATTAAATCATGGAGCTGATTTATGCTTTACGCTTTATATATGCTTATATAATGATGATCGACAGGACTGAATGTTTAGGCTCCTCCCGAACCTGTGTTTGGAGCTACATATAAATCTGTTAAGAGTCTTCTGACCTTTCATCTCCCTGCCTAGCTGATATGGTCACATCAATTTTAGATTTAAGAATAAACTTTATAGAATTGTGTCAATGGCAAGTAAAATAGTTGGTAAAGCCCAGAAGTCTTTAACACGACGTTTCACAGAAAGGGCATGGAAGAAGTCGAGGAGTTTTCTAGCAAATCGTTCCCATCTTCTCTTCAGTCAGTTTGAGCTCCTGAAATCTGGGAGGCGCTATAGAGTCCCTCGGGCAAATAAAAATGTATTCAGGTGTCCTTCATCCCAAATGCCATTAAAATTGAGAAAAGTAGCAGAAAATGACATTAATAAGCTGGTCTAATACCCACTCTACAACAATAAAACCATTAGAAAGATTATACAAACAAGCATTAAAAATACTGGATAAAAAACCATACCACTACCACCACTGTAGTATTCTGAGGAAATATCAGTTACTTACCTGGGATAATCTAATTAAATTTAAAAACATTTGTTTAATTTATAAAATTAGATATGGCTTAGCACCTCCTCCACTATGTGATTTTATACATTTTAGATCCAGTGAGGTTAGGGTAACTAGAGGGGCAGTGAGGGAAGACTGCATCATACCCCGGAGAAAAACAGCTTTTGGTCAGGCCGTTTTCTCCGTAAGAGCAGTTCAGCAATGGAACACAGTGCCGGCAACCATTAGAGAGTCTTTGTCATTCTTTTCATTCAAAAAGAATGCAAAAAAATGGCTTGTAGAGAGCCAAACTTGTGGGCACTAATGCTTTTATGTGTGTATTTAAACATTATATCATTTTTTTTTATTTTTTTTATTTTGTGCTTGTGATTATTTTTAAAGGTTGTCTTGTTTAAATCTGGCTGGGGGACTACCGATGAAAATTAGCACTTTTGAGCTAACTCGGGTACATTTACATTGTTTTAATGTTTATTAATGTACATTGTCCCCTTTCAAATAAAGAAAAACAAAACAAACAGGCCACGTTAATACAATTACAAGTCAGTTTGAAGAACTTAATATAAAACATTCTCATGTTTTGTATTGTGCAATATTCCCACAGCAGCTAACTCTGCGACCTCTGCTCTGTTTTTCAGATGTGTTTTATGCATAGAAATGCTTTTTACACCATTGTGAAGTGACATCGCTGACGGGAATTTTCCACAGTGATGTCACAGACCCAACTAATCGATAATGAAATTCTTTCTTGATTATTTTCATTATCGATTAGTTGTTGCAGCCCTAAAAAATATATTATTTGTCTACACAACTATTTGTCATGGTAAATAAATGACATGCACTTTATGACATGCAAAAAACTGCTGCACTTTAGTCACTTCTCTCTCTAAGTTTGGTCCGCTGCTGCCTGTAGTGTGAGAGCTCCTTCTCCTACCCCCATTGTAAGTCGACATTTGAAAGATACACACCAGATTCATGTAAATTATTTACCTGGGACCTCGTCATCCTCATCAGTGTTCTCCTCTGCAGACTGGATGAGATGGTCATGCAGGGGTGTCTTGCTGATGTCCTTGGCTTGCTCTATTACTTTGGCCTTCAGGAAATCCCATTTCTCAAGGAGTTTTGATGAAGTCTCAGCTCCAAACAACAGGTCAAAGTCTTGCGCCACCTAAAGGGGAGGAAGCAAGCATATGTGTATTTGATGATGGTGGTATAGTGGTAGGTGACCGTTTTCATCCTCGAACAGCTGTTCTTGACATTGCAAAAACATAATAAATGTGCTTACAAAAAAAAAACAACTTACCAGGCCTTTTGTGTCAAGAAACCTTGGGAACACAGTTAGCACTGTGCTGCATTGCTCAGGATCATGGATCAACTGTTGCCTGTGCTGGAAGGTTTCTCTCATTTTCATGAAGATCTGTTCGTTGTCTGTGCTGTGTTTCAGTAGAGATATGGCCTCACGACACTGGTGTCCCTCCAACTGCTGCACTTTAGTCACTTCTCTCTCTAAGTTTGGTCCGCTGCTGCCTGTAGTGTGAGAGCTCCTTCTCCTACCCCCATTGGTACCGCCATTGCTTAGTTCTCGCTGTGTGTTTTTAATCTTCCAGGCAATGTAGCCCTTATTGCTGTCTATGTCAAAAAAGTGTTCCTAAAGACAGTATCAACAAAGATGGAAATAGTTTCAGCATGAATCAATAGAGATCTTTAGAAAAGAAGTGTTAGACTTCTAAAATGCACCAGAACATTATTCATTTGTTAAGATTAACCTTACTTTTAAATATGTACTCGCATAGCCTTTTTTGGAGTAGGGATCTTTTAGAGAGGGGAACAGTGTTACTATCCCCAATGCATACTGTGCTCTTTTATCCATAGGGGGAGCACGTCTGTGGAATAAATGTTGTGTATTAAAACCAACACACCGGAAAACCTATGATCTGCGCAAGGCCACAGCTCATTGGCCAGTTGTCATTTAATGATAATCACCTATTTGATTACAACTACCAAATCTGCAATTGAATACTATGAATATACACTTTACCAAATCATGCACCATAAAGCATTTTACTTACCCATACTTTTCAAACATTTCAGCAACATCAATGCTGACGAGATCACGGCGTGCTCGGTCCTTCATCTCTCCTGTCATTGCATATTTTGCAAGGATTTTCTCCCCTCCAGGCTTTTGTTCCAGAATTCTTTTGACAAGCTTGATGTATGGCCACTTTCACTTGCACTTTTCAAGCATTTTTAAGGTCCCTAAATCCATTTTTCAAGCAGCAACAAAATTAAAGAATATAAATAGCATAAACAGCACTCCTTTAGAAAACTACAATCTAAAATATTAGAATCTTCAATATAAATACAACTTTAATTAAATCACTCTTTGGATACTTTTTAAAAATGTGGTTATATTTTTGTATATTTGTTGTCAACTGTAAGTTAGGTTGAGTTTTTTGTAGATGGTTGGAATAATAATAATGATAATAATGAGTATATAATACATGAATATCTTCCTTAAAAACCTTAAAATATTATTTTAATAAATAAACATTGTTTTAAAAAGGACACGTGAAAAAGAGTGTTTAAGTGTTATCGATAGACTATTTAACTGAATCTAAACATATTCAACCAACACTGATTTGTTTTATTTATTCTTGTCAGTGGCAGCTCTATTCGTCTGTATTTACACAGTAAGACATGATGCACAGATCTATATTGTCATATCAGATTTTTTTTGTCACGGTCGTTGCTATGGTTACTACTATCACGGAACGATTATTTACAGAACCCACTCTGGTAGAAGCGGTGGTCACTCCGAAAGTTTAGTCCTCTAAGCATCATGAAAAACTAAACTTTCGACTGGCTACAATGCATACAATGATGCAGACGTTAAAATTTAAACTTTTGCTTTTGTAAATAGAAACCAGAGTGCTCACACAAACGTGCACGACGGAAAGAACACGTGTTTAAAATTGGGAGATTTGTCTGGGAGAGTGTGACCCTCCTACATGGAGCAAAAATATCAAATTAATTGCATATATCTTATTTATTATGTACATGTATTTATATTGTTTTTTTAATGACTCTAATATATTATAATGAGTGAATAATAATAAAAGTGAATGGAGCTGCATTTTCTAAAACACTGAGTGACAGATGAGGACAGAGTTGCCATGACGACTACTGATGAAAGTCAATAAAGATCCTGTTTTATTCATATTCTGTCTGTTGTAATATTTATGAGCAGATGTTCATGAACTCAAATCATTCTCAAATGTGTATTTACATATTTATTAGCAATTTAGTTTACAAGCAATATCAGTTATAGAATTGAACTCTTGTCTTTATTCAGATATTACAATATAAACCAAAAATCACAATATTTTACAAGTAATTCAATGTTAACAGCTGGAGAGGAGAGAGAAAATGGCTTCAGAAACAATGTAGAAACAATTTCATAGTAGATTTGAAAATCAAAGTATTAATGAAAGACAAAAGAAATATATAGATGTGTAACAAATTGGTCATTTACATGTACATATAACTCACAAATATTTCATTATAGTTCATGTTTTGTCAGTCACTGATTTTTTCTAAAGGCCTGAATATATATTTCTTTTGTGCACTTGTGTCACATTTTAATTGTTTTTATATTTGTCAGTAAAATCTACTGGATTGTGCAAATTCTTCTTTGGTTTTTATTTACATATTCTAAATCATCACATCCATATTTAATCATTTCAGATTTTATGATTTTTGTTTGTTTCAGTTCACAGGTGTGATGATCAGTGGCTTTGAGTTTTTACCTTTATCATTAAGGCATGGGTTAAAATATGGATAGAGTTTGTCAGTGAAAGTCTGACCAGTGAAAGAGTAGATATGACATCTGGAGTCCACGTCATAAAAAGAGACCAGACCCTCCTCATAATCCACAAACACTCCCACCTTCTCAGGTTTCACTCTCAGAGATAAAGAGACAGATGAATCTTCACAAGCTGAATATTTATTCTCCTTCCACTGAATCACAGTCCAGAATCCATCCTGAGGACTCAGTGTGATCTTCACCTTCCTGTTAATGGATTCTCTGGCCACTCCTAAACCCCACTTAGTCTTTCCCTTCACCTGCACCTCATAGTAAAATCTCCCTGAACTGAATCCCTGCTTTGCCAGAACATTGACATAGATAACAAATCTCTTTGGGTTTTCTGGGACGTTCCTCTTAATGTCTCCATCACTGACTTGTTTTCCATCATCAGACAGGATGAGAGATGGATGTGCTGTATCAGGATCCAGAGTCACATCCACTGAGAGAGATCAGACATTATCAATCAACTTCAGATCAAACATTTTCATGTGTATAAAACACATTATGATCAAAAGTATTGTGAGTGTGTTGGTGTCAGTCACACTGTACCTGCAAACTTCTGCACAAACTTCAACTCTGTGAACACAGATGACAATATAATGATGAATTAGTATTAGGTATATTTCAGTTTATCTCTATTATCAGCATCAGTGGAATGTAAATGTTGATCGTTCATCAGTTTGTGAAACAGAATGTGTTTAACATTAATGCACTTAAAATGAAGGTCTATGAGACGATCATAACAGAGGGTTTAAAAGCAGAAATGTCAAGGTTTAATTTTTATTAAAGCAGTAACAATAATTATTCACTGTAATAATGCATTATTTTTGCTGTTAAGTGTCTAAATTGTCCTTGTGAGGAGGGAAAACTTTTTATACAGTTTATTTAGTAGTCAGATTCAGGTTGTGTGTCATTGACATGATCCTGTGATAGAGTTTGTACAGGGATAGTTACGTCATGTGACTTACATGTCACTAAAGTTACCATAATACTTCTGTAACTGGTTATGATGTGAGTTGTAGTTAATATATTTTAATAATGTGGTAATCACCAGCACATCACAGATGCTTAAAATTTATTTCATACTTTTTTTTTTTTGAAAAATGTATTTTCTTAGTTAATGACAAAAATCCTGTATTTGATATTCACATACCAATTTGAGTGAGTTTTTCTTTTAGCAGTTTCTTCAGTTCAGTCACAGCTATCTTCAGCGTTTTCACACCAGAGTCACTCCTGATCTCAGTCCAGCCCTTGGTGTGTGAAACTCTGTACAGGCATGAGTACATCTGCAGCAGGACAGAGAAGATTATTATATAAAGGGTACGACGGGGTGAAAGGTGCGTTTGACTTTATTTTCTTTTAAACCACTAGATGGGGACAAAAATTCAGCTCTGCACTTTTCTTAACCCTTTATGGTAACTGGGGCCAATCTGACCCCGCTGCCAGTTTCCTTCTTTTATAAAAAGTGTTCCCTTCATCTCAGGGGCATGAAACTCTGTGACTTTTCCTAAATAATCTATCTAAACATGCACAAAAAATCTGGGCTTCATTTGATTGTTCTAAAGGTGCGTAAAAAAAAAAATCACGATTTACCCCACATTGAAAATGAATGGGAAAATGAAAAAAAATTACTTTTTTTCATTTCATTTGTCAAAAAAAAATTATAAATCCAGAATAAATCTGAAATGTTCTACATTTCCATAAAGGTCTGGTCCTAGACCATAACCACAAATTGGAACGAACTTTCTCTCTCATACACACACACACATACACACACACAAACACACACGTTTGTGACTGCAACAGAGGGCATTTTTATAGAAATTGGCAAATAAAATCAACAAAACTGGCCTAAATCTGAAAAATTGTACATGTAAATAAAGGTCTGGTTCTTGACTATAAACACAAAGTGTGGAACGAACGTTCTATCTCATACACACACACACAAATACACACACATAAACACAAACACACACAGTCCCTATTGAGTCCCTATTGACCTCTATTGGAGATATGTGGTCATTACACTTTCTTTCTTTAACTATAATTTTTTTTGTTTTTCCACAAACCTCTAGATCAGTGGTTCTCAAACCTGTCCTGGGGACCCCCACCACTGCACATTTTGCATGTCTCCCTCATCAAACACACCTGATTCAAGTCATCAGCTCATTAGTAGAGACTGCAAGAGTGTCTGTCTGATGAGGGAGACATACAAAACATGCAGTGGTGGGGAGTCCCCAGGACAGGTTTGAGAACCATTGCTCTAGATGGTAGTATTCTATCCCTAACACATAGAGCAATGTCCAAATACAATTTAGATTATTTTAATCATTTTTTAATCATATTTATAAAATATTCTTTTAGTTTTTACACTTAAGACAGGTATAGCATGTGCCAAAAAGTGTAATATAACCACACTGGGAGATACAAGCAAGCATGATCGAGCGGTTCCCAACCTTTTGTCCATGAAGCCCCCCCTCCATACATATAAGAAACCCTGAGGACCCCCCCCCAAAAAAAATAAGAAAAACAAACAAAACAAACAAAAACATGCAAATTCACTCTCTACCAGAAGGTGTTGCTTATGGAACAGCAGCAATACCCTACAAAAAATTATTTTCTTAGTATTTAAATATCTAAAAAAATCTTAAATCAAGATGCTTTTACTAAATAAGTAAAATGACATAAGATATTTTTTCTTGTTTTCTTGGAAAAAAATCAAAATTATGTGAGTTTTTGCTTAAAACAGAAACAAGAAACGCCTGCCCTGCGTCTACATTTGAAATAACTGACTTGCGCGTGGAAAAGACGTGTTATGTGAACGGCCCTAAAAGAAAATGACATCGAAACTTTTGTGAAGTAAGTCAGTTCCTTCAGAAATGCATTCATATCAGCCCCCACCCCAATTTAATGTGTAGAATTGTCTTCCAATATTCTAAGCATCGCAACAGTGAGCTTGCTCTGCCCGGTACAGTATTTTCTCTGCTCTTCTCTTTGCGTCCGTCTTCAGCGTGCCCCATCTCTGGCCTCTGTTAATGTCCACACAAATTACATTTTGGGAAATTATTGCAATGCATTTTGTGTGCAAGTCTGGGACAAAAAACGGAACTGGCCAGTTCTGATTGATGGTGGATAGACCGGCGCATCTCTACTACTGGCAACAAAAATAAAGTGGTTTGAACCATGCACACATTTTCACATTGTTATTGTATACACACCAGCCGCTGCTGACTTTTCATTTTTGCCGCACCTCTCACAGCTGGTGTGAACAAGCTCGCGTCTTTTGTGTCATAAAAATGTGATCGGTTTATGTGATCGACAAGCTGAGAGACCACGTATAGAATCAAAGGAATTTAATTGACAACATTTTCGGATAAGTGGCCGATCATTTGGTGCATTCCTAGAAACTATACAAAAAAGTTTTTCATATTCATATTTGACCTCAAAGCATATAATCTCTCGCGCCCCCCCTGCGAACTCTGGACCCCAGGTTGGGAACCACTGCTTTAGGGTACTCGGCATGTATCCATGGCAACGCTCAACTGCGTAGAAACAGTTAACGATCGTGCCGGTGACTTTCTCAGAGAAGGCTTTGATTTTTCTTTCTTTGGCTGAAAAGGTATTTTTAACTTCAGTTTAGTAGACATTAGCTACCGTAACCACAGTGTGTCTTGTAATGTTTAAATTATATGACAAGACTTTATCGTGTACGACTGACCGTTACAACGTGAACACTTCAAAACTTAGCCAATTAGGCCTACTATCTAATATCCTTTTATTATTGGTATAATATTATTATCTACATTATCTAATAGTGATAATTATCTAATATCTAATACTTAAATATAAAATTTCCATTTGGTAACACTGAGACGCCTAAATGCGGCAAAAAGCCCATTTGGGACGGCCTATCTACAAATGTACGCTAATCTTGGTCTAACGAAATCCAAATTGTCAGTCTTATCAAATGTTTTTTTAAACGATACTCCTAGACATATAAAATCATAACATTACTGAATGTGTTCATTTTGTTGCTTTAGGTTAGAAGCCAACAGAAGAACTGCCATCAGACTAACCCCACATCTGACAACCACACAACTGCGCATTTGCCTGATGCACAATTGTTCATTTATAAATAAAAATGAATGTATTTTGCTCCGTACAACATGTCTGTTTTCTTTTGTTAACCTAGAAGTAAAATAAAAGACATTAAGAGGACTTAATCGAACATCCCCTAATGTCCCGAATGGCCACTGAACGTCCAGAGGACGTCTTTGCGGACATCCGCGGGACATCAAGAGGACCTTACACATGGACATTCGGGGGACGTTCGCAGAGGCCATTTAGGGGATGTTTTGGGGACCTTTTTTTTGTTATCTGAGTAGGTACTCAAGGAGGACCAAGAGCGTGCAGGAAGGTAAGCCAACGACTCGGGATAGCCGGAGTCATCGTGGATTCTAGTGAGTTTAAGCTACAGTCAAACTCTACTAAAACAGGTCCTGCCCAGAGCCGAACTCTGAGAGGCAGTTATGCAGAAAGAACCTGAGCCTGCAAAGCAGCCCCACAGATTTCTGCAATGGACACACCGCTGGACCATGCCCAGGATGAGGCCATGCCTCTTATAGAGTGTGCTCTTACTCCAATGGGCCAATGTAGGGCCAAAGAGGAGTATGCGAATGCAATCGCATCAACTATTCATCGGGGGGCTATCTGGATGTGAAAGTAAGCATGTTTCAGACCTAGAAAAAAGGACCAGTCCCCTGGGCATATAAGCGAGAGGATCTGCTTCAAAGTGGTCATTCTGAACGAGCACTTCCGTCAAGTTGAGCCACAAGTGGCGCTCCAGCACCACTAAACTGGCCATTGACCTGCCGATGGCCTGAGCCGTTGACTTCGTAGGGGGCATGGTGGGGTCAGTCGAGCTATGCAGCTCTCTAAACAGACTCCAGACTCGTCTATGGAGTGGAGAAGTTTGGCCTGAAAGACCTGAAGGATGGTCATTAAATGAAGTGCAGAAGCCGCCTTGCCAGCAGAGGTGTACGCATGTCCAGCAAGAGCTGACGTCGTCCTGCACGGCTTGGAAGGATGAGAGACGCCATCCATCCGATGGCGGTGGGCAGGCAAAGATGCACGGCCACGGCTTCATCCAGGGGAGGCAGCTTTTCATTTCCCTTTTCTTCAGCACCGTCGACTGAGGTGAGGGCGGGTGAAGCAGAAGTAAGGAAGTGGGCCGAGGAGGGGGCGCACCACGACTTAGTCAGCTCGTCATGGACTTCAAGAAAAAACAAGTCTCCTCGTTGACAAGGGGCCTGGCAGCGCCTTCGATGATCCTTCAGAAATCATTCTAATATGATGATTTCCTTTCATTCATCAATGAATTTAGTTTCCAACATTGATAATAAATCAGCACAGAATGATTTCTGAAGGATCACGTGACACTGAAGACTGGAGTAATGGATAATGAATGGATGATGAATTCAGCTTTTGTCACAGACACGTCAGGCTCCACCATGCACCAATCACAATGCACGCAATCACCAGAGTACTGATCACCGCCACCTGCACCTCATTACCACTCTCATCAACACCAACATAAAGAGCACTCACACCCAGCACTCACTGTCCGGTCTCGTTAAGCTATACTCACATGTATACTTACCTCAAGGACTCCTCGCTCGCTACCTACCTGTCTCCTGTGAATCCCGATCTCCCAGTGTGTTCCTCGTCTGTGTGTGAGTGCTCCCTCGTCTCCAACGTTCTCCAGCTCCATTCAGTTCCAAGACTCTCTCATCTGCAACCACAAAAAGGACCGTAACTATCACCAGCCTATACCATTGCTCATCTGCTCTATCCTGCTTGCCTTATCTGCTCACTGGTTTAAATAAAGACTGCTTACCTGTTTACATCTGTGTTCGACCCCTCTGTATCATAACAGATTTAAAGAGGCATAAATTATATTTTAAAGTATGTAAATATAGAAAAGCATTATTTTTGATCAAATAAATGCAGGCTTGATGAGCATGAGACATTTTACAAAAACATAGAATTAGTAATGTTTACAAACTTTTGACCTGTACTGTATATTGCCATGCATCTGTTATTTTCTTTTGCAAAACACATTTTTTACAGTTATTTTAAGAAAGCTTTGAAATCCAAATGTTAGTGCTACAACACAAAAATGCGTTTTCCTGCGACACGACCAGAGCAGAAGTTTGTGTGCATGTGGATTGTTTTGCTGTAATCTACCAGCACAAAAGAAAAAAATGACCCTTTATAAACTCATTTAAAGGGTCATAAAATTTTATCAAAAAATTGCATGAGCACCTTTCAAGAATAAGGATAATACATTTTGTCGGTCATATAATGTACATTCTTTCTTTCCTGATCACCATATTAGGTTTATTTTTGATAAGACCAGCTGAATGGTCATTATTGCGCAAATTACATGGCTATGATTGTGCAACTGACCAATAACAACTGAGTATTCCGGTGAGCTGTATATTAATATAATGTATATATTCTTCCCATTTTTAGGTCCCGAGTCCAAATGGGGTGAAGATCAAGAGAGACAGAACCAAACCAAACCTGGACTGTAACCTACTGGACTATATGAAAGACTTCATACTGACAACTACTGGCATGGATGCAGCATCACAAGTTTAGAGGGGCATTTCCTTCATCTCATGTGAGTTGATATCATTTGAAACATTTTTAAAATTACTTCTCAATTCTTATCTTGTGAATGTATTTTGTAGTATGTGTAAAACTGTTCTAATGAGAAAAACTTTTTTACCTGTAATGATTTTCCCATTGTTTTATCCTCTTGTAGCTAGTAAAGCAGTGAAGTTGTTGTTGTCTGAGTTGTGTTGTGATAAAAATAGTAACAGGGTAGTGTCAGTAGCTCACCAAGTGCAGCCATTTGACGTCATCGACATAGCACGCACTGTGCACCTAAACAAAATGGCGCCCCCCATTGTCCAAATGTCATGTCTTTTTTAAATAATGTAAATCTTTCATGAGTTTTCTACTACATATTTCAATAAGAGACATCATTTGCATTATATTAAGACATATTGAATTGAAACTTTCTTATTTTTTTATTTTTATTTCCCTAAATCTATTTAAATCCTTTAATTATTAAACCATCATATCATCATATCATTTAAGAAGCAGGTGAAGACATAAGCACCAAACCACACTCTTATACCAATGCACTTACACACACACACACACACACACACACACACTTACGGTATATTGTTTAAGCAGGATGATCAACAGGACACCCAGACCAATAATCATCCAGTTTGGAATNAGGGAGATGATATGAACCACAGCTACTGGAGCCAAAATAAACCTCTTAACTGCAAAAAAAAAAAAAAGAGGAAGATTCAGTTCAAGGAACACTTCTCGAAGAAAGATCACAAAGCTTGTGCCAAGTTGTGGCCCAAAGTGCAAGAAGCCAGAAAACATGTACTAAATGAAGGCTATTCACTCAGTAATGCAGTGTTTCTCAACTGGTGGGTTGTAACCTTTTTTGTGGGTCATGGAGTGTGTCAAAGAAAAAAAACACTGGTGACGATTTGTGATCATAGACACACCCCTGAGTGATAAGCACAGAGTCCGCCATTTCTGTTTACTCGCTGTATCCACTAGCTAGAGGATTACAATGTCTGCGCCAAAAAAACATTACAAATATTCTGTTGTTGGATATACCAACAAATATACGAGTCTCCATAGACTCCTAGCATCTGAGCCACTGAGGACACTGTGGTTGAATTTCATTTTTGAAGGAAATGTGCCGGAGAATGGTGGAAAAATGTTACATATTTGCGCAAATCATTTTACGCATGACTGCTTCACCAAGGAGGGTCAGTAGAATGCTGAATTTGTGAAAAAGTTGTTTCTGATGGGCCAATACCAACGCTTCATGCTGTAACTTCATATCAGAACAATCCAGGCTCTTTATTGTATTATAAAAAACTAATTTGGGACTGCTATTTAATAGCCTTAGCTTATACTGTTTATCATCCGTGTAATTTTCCTTGTTTGACCATTTATTGAAAGTAGCCTTCATTTACCTGTTGATGCCTTCACGAGCACCTGTAAGCACATTGTTTTTGTTGGGTTTGAGTTGAGTTGAGGTGAGACAAAATATGAACCCAGGACAATGATGACGATACGTCACAACAGAGTGGAGGTACAAAAGCTGCTGTAGATCTGCTTAAAAGAAAATTACTGTCGTTTGGCAAAAAATTAAAGTACGGACAGTTACATATGCATTACCAACATTTGATCATGTAGGCTTTATGGTACACCTTATGGTATGGTACGATTGCCGGCCCTGCCCTTGCAAGCCGCGTTCATTGAGGATGAACACATTCAATGAGAGAGTGAGCTCGATGCTCATTTATGCTCAGCTGAACATGACATGCTCTCTGTTGTATTATGCTCCACTTCTGTGCGTGTCGCTTGCTGGCTCCGCCCCCGCAAGCCGCGTTCATTGAGGAAGAGCGGTCTCACTTCTGACACAGCTCAGCTGAGTATAACATGATGCTCTCCCCAGACTCAGGTGAGACTCATGATATGTATTAATTTGAAAGATCATATTTCTGAGTTGTTTGACGAGTTCCTCAGCGCGTCACTTGCCAGTTTGCGATCCGCATGCCGCGTTTATTGAGAGCGAGCACTCTCACTATGAGGGCACGAGAGCATATCTCTCCGGCGTTTGTTGTGAAATGTGGAGTCTCCCAGTGCGTTGCTTGCCGGCCCCGCCCCTGCAACGAACACTCTCACTGAGAGAGCGAGCTCAATGCTCATTTATGCTCAACTGAACATGACATATGCTGTCTAACCTCTGCCCTACGCAAGCCATGTTCACCTTGCTGCATTCACTGAACGCTTTTTTTAGAAAGTGGCTCCTTCCCTTGTTTTTCCTCTGTTTTTCCCACTCTACTGAGATGGAAAACAAGAGGTTACAGGGCCAAGTGAACAGGAGTAAGTGAGCACTTCCGGTCTGTTCCATGTGTCTCACTTTTCCTGCACCAAGGTATTTTCCAGTGTTACCACACTGACAGTGCTCAGTCAGAATGCTCCACTGACAGCTCTATACCATGACTCGCTCCCCTAGCTATCAGGTGAGACTCATGGAATATATTCTTCTAAAAACATTGTTGTGGTACATGCTGAATTCCAAGTGCATTGCTTGCCGGCACCGCCCCGCAAGCCGCCTCCATGGAAGATGGATGCTCTCTCACGAGTCGCTTACCAATATACAGTCTTTCTCCTCGGGCTGTCCCTAGCTTACGCACACTTTTACGAAGTGTATGGACGTGGCTCTTTCCCCTCTGAGACAGATGGGGAGTCCGTTTTCTGAATTTCCTCGATGACTGGCTCATATTGGCCGAGTCTCAGGATGAGCTAGCATTCAATAGATCCATGCTCCTCAGCCACTTGGAGTGCCTGGGACTTTGGGTCAATTTCACCAAGAGCTCACTGCTCCCCAGCCATTCAGCAGCTTGTGGCTTCTATCTGGACCAGAACTCATTTCCTCTGAAGCTTTTCCAGAGGATGCTAGGGCTGATGGCTTCCACCTCCCCAGTTCTATGGCATTGGCCCCCTACGAATGCGGTCTCTGCAGCACTGGCTAGACCTTCAGGTCCCACCTCATGCTTGGCGGCACAGCCACTTTCATGTCAGGGTGAATCAGGCCTGTCTAACAGCTCTGAACCCCTGGAAGGACCCTCAGTGGTTCAGCCGTGAGGTTTTCCTAGGGGCGGTATCCAGAATGATGGTGGTCTCACTAGATGCGTCCAACATGGGTTGGGGCGCTCTGTGCGAGGGCAGACCAGCCTTTGGCTCATGGTTGAGCAACGAAAGCCATCTACACATCAACTGCCTGGAAAGGCTAGCAGTGTGTTGAGCCCTTCACTCCTTTCTGCCGGTCCTGAAGGGACACCACCTCTTGGTTCGATCGGACAGCATGACAGTGGTGTCCTACATAAATCACCAGGGCAGGCTTTCATCCAGATGCCTTTGTGCACTGGCAAAGCAGCTCTTGGAATGGGCTCTGCCCAGACTGTGATCGCTAAGAGCATAGCACATACCGGGCAAACAACCTGGGAGCAGACATGCTATCTCTGAGCAATGTCCCCTCAGACGAGTGGACGCTCCACCCCCAGACGATTTTCAGAATCTGGGAGATCTTCGGGAGGGCAGAGGTCGACCTCTTCACCTCAGAAGAGAACTCTCACTGCCCAATCTTCTTTTTTTAAGGACAGGAATGTGCTGGCCCACGTCTGGCCCAGCCTCCTCCTCTATGTTTTTCTCCCAGTCACTCTGATCCCTCAGGTCATCAGATGAAATCAGGGAAGAGAAACACAAAAGTTTGCCTGGTGTCCCCATTCTGGAGGAACCGGCATCGGTCCTCAGAGCGCTCTAAGGCCCTCTGAACCGCTGCGGTCAGCTGACCTTCGGCCCCTGTCACTGAAAACCGCTCTGCTACTGGCTTTAGCATCAGTTAAGCGTGTAGGCGGCCTGCATGCCTCGAATTTGGTCCTAACAACTCGACCCAGGCATGGCTATGTCCCTAAGGTGCTCTCGATTCCGTTCAGAGCACAGGTCATTATCCTCTCAGCGCTACCTCCTTCGGCGTGAGTTGGACTCCTTGAGTTGGACTCACTCTGCCCAGAATAGGGGATTGAGGACCTGCATTGAGCGGTCAAAGCTATTTCGGCAGTCTGACCGGCTCTTCGTCTGCTTTAGCGGCCACACCAAGGGGTTTCTGGTCACAAAGCAGCGGCTTTCACATTGGATAGTGGACGCTATCGCTCTATATTACTCATTTATGGGCCTCGATTGCCCCATGGGAGTACAAGCCCATTCCACTAGAGGTATGGCTTCCTCGTGGGCCTGTCCTAGTGGTGTTTTTATTAAAGACATCTGTGATAGGTTCAGTCATTCCCTCCCATGGCACGGCGGGATTGTATCCGTTCCCCATACGCAGTATGAGTGAAGTATCGAAAGGGAACGTACTCAGTTACAAACGTAACCTCGGTTCCCTGAGATACAGAATGAGTACTGCGTTTACTGCGGTGCCACGGGGCTGTACGACTCAGTGTCGTCGCTTCAGTCGATTGACCTTAAATCCTATGGCGAAATGCTCGCTTATATAGCCAGATACCCCGCCCATTTTGGCAGGCTTTGGTGTGCTGCATCTCCGCCACGTCGTCATTCATTAAAAAAGTTTTCAGGTTTGAACCAATGGCCGTGCAGTTACACTGCGTTACTGAAAAAGGCTTCCGTATCGAGGCAAAAAGGAGTTTTTCCCCATACGCAGTACTCGTTCCGTATCTCAGGGAACCGAGGTGATGTTCGTAACCGAGTACGTTATTTTGCAATAGAATGTAGTTTTTTAGGCAATATAGTTGGCAATATAGTTTTAGGCAATATAGTTGTTTAGATCTCAGATATGCAATTTATATGTAAACATAAAGCCTATTTGAAAATTTGTTTAGACACTTTTGGAGATGTGAGCTCCAGGCCGTCAGCGGTCACTCATGTACCCGAGATGAACAGCTTCATCTCGGCCAGTCCTTCGGGATTTTTCATCTGGCTCTTATGTAGATAGTGATTAAACATGACGTATAATTCATTTCAGGTACATCAAAATGGCAATCTTTGGTCTTATTAATTTATTACTTCTTCCAGAGCTAATAGATTTGGCTTAAGGGCTATATTAATTTACATTGAAAATAAATCCTGTACTAACTAGAGTGCTGCTTTTGTATGTTTGCTTGTGTTTATTTCCTATGTTACTTCTTATACTGTTATAATGGCTAATGGTTCTAATATTATTGTTCAAATATAAACAACACCCTACTTTTTGGTACTGAGAAAGAGTCTGTTAGTGATTTTGACTTCAGTGAAAGTTACATTAATACGCCATGAGATGGCGGCAAAACCTGTCTTCATGAGTGAAGTCTTCATGAGTTCATGAGTCTTTTATATTGAAATTGACTGTAATTTAAACAACATCTTACGTGACGCAACTGACTAATGCATTGACTAGCGCTGTCATAGGAGTGATGACAGCCTGATGTTAAAAGGACAAAGACAATGATAATTGCTTTCCACACTCAAAATGATTTTATGATTATGAATATAAGATTGACCTGAAGAATATCAGCTATAGCTGTCCGTGATTACATGAAGAAACAGATGAAACTGAGACAGATAAATCCAGAAGAACTGTGGCCGTGTCTCCAAGATGCTTGAAGAAACAATCGAATCAATATTTGGTGTAATCATCCTTTGCATTTAAAACAGCTTTTGTCCAGGTACACTTGCACATCATTTTTCAGGAAGGTTTCTTCAAGCGTATTAGAGACACGGCCGCAGTTCTTCTGGATTTAGTTTGTCTCAGTTTCATCTGTTTCTTTATGTAATCACAGATGGATTTGATGATGGTGAGATCAGATCACTGTATGGAGCACCGGCTGTTGTCAGACTCCTTGTGCATTCAAAAATCTCACTGGATTATTACTATTAATGGCAAAATGAATGTTTAGAAATGTGAACTGATATTTCCTACTGACACACTACAGCAAAAGATGGCTTAAACCCACTTTTTGTGTATGTGTGTGTGTGTGTGTATGTGAAAATACTAACTTTTTAATATATNTTCCTAGTCAGTGCTTCTGAAACAAGTTATGAAATAATTAAAACATTCTCAACTCCAGTCTTGGGTCCCTAGGACTTAAAGTTGAGAATGTTTTAATTATTTAATTACTTTATTACTGTTTCATTCTGTTCAGTTACATTGGCAGCTCACTAGGATTGGGAACAGTGTTTGTCCTGTAATATTGTACATGAGGACTGATTAGACAGATGTTCACAGACCTGTAGGAGGTGGAGATGATCGTCAGTGTGTGAGAGCAGGGTGTCAAAGAAACGACAACAGAAAACTTCATTCTAAATGTTTTCTGATGCGAGATGAGATTTTAGGCTATACTGTATGTCAGTGTCATTATTCTAGCGTTATTTTCGTAACTTGTTAAAAAGTCTCTCACCTCAGAAAAAATTAACTTTAAAGAGTGTCAGAAGTTGTTCTTTGCTTCATTTGCTACTCAATTTTGCTTTTACCTCAGTGATTTCCTGCTCCTGCTTAATGAGATCTTCAGCCTGTTTCTGTGCTGCTTTCTGCTGTTCTTCCACCATCTCCAGCTCAGTGTTTCTCTTCTCCAGCTCAGTGTTTTTCTTCTTCAGCTCAGTGATTTCCTGCTGCAGCTCTTTAATGAGATCTTCAGCCTGTTCCTTCATCATGTTCAGCTGCTCAGACTGACATCTCTAAATGGATTGGATCAGATCAGTGAAGAGCTCAACACTGGACATTTCTCTTTATCTGTGTTGCCCCCTCCCCAAGTTACATGGGTACTCAAACTAGGCGTCTCTGAACCGTGCCTGAGCGCGTGCCTTTGATCCCCAAAGCCTGGTTAGCTTGACAAGTGTGATCGCTCTGTTCCATGCCCTGGCGCGGTTTGTTTAGCCGGCTCCGGCCCGTTTGGAAGAGGTGGGCCAGAGCGCAGTTCGGTTGGGCTTGGGCGCGGTTCGCATGCAGTGTGAGCGCTAACCGTGCCTGAGCACAGAACAGCTACTACTTTTGTGTGCGCTACTGTCATCATTACGATAGCAAACATCTTCATTACTACTATGATAGTACACTTACCAATTCATGCAATTAATTTGAATGTACTTGGGTTTATAGCGGGTATAGATCTCACCTTATTAATGAACAGGAATTGTAGTTTGCAAATAAAGCTGCAAGTTCCTCCATTAACTTCAACTGCCTTATTAATAATCCTCTGATACGTGCAAGTGAAAATCGCTGTGCTGCATAAATGATAAATATATTAAGAAGTCTCTTAGCGAAAGTGCTTTTTTTCCTGTTTTCTTCCATTCAAAAAGTTGCATCCTATATGACATAAGCGTGCTCTGGGCCAGACGTTAAATGCAATGTGAATGCTGACCAGCGGGGGAGTGGGGAGGGGGGACAATCGCACTCTGGCTCGGTTCAAGGCACCCGTGCCTAGTGTAGGCACCCTAAAATTTATATTTTTAAGCTGGTTTGCCTCTGCGTTATGAGCGCTCATCAATGTCAAAAAGACTGAGATGGCCAATCAAATCAAAGAAGACGGCCTTTACTGTTCACAGTGAATTTCAGCAAAGAGCTTCAGTTTTGAATGGTGAAAGAGTCGAGGTAAGATGTAAGTACCTAAACATTTAATACTAGTATTCTGATAACTGTTTTATAATATAAATGTTAAACAACCAACAGTAATATTCAAACTAGACTTTCAAATTTCATTGTCTTGAATTGAAACTTTCTTTTTTTTTTTATTCTTCTAAATCTATTTAAATCCTTTATTTATTTAAACGTCCACCTGAACTGCTGAGACCATCATATCATTCAAGAAGCAGCTGAAGAAACCACCCCTCTTAAACCAACACACACACTCACAGTATATTGTTTAGGCAGGATGATTAATGCTGCTATCAACAGGACACCCAGACCAATAATCATCCAGTTTGAAATGTGGACGGTTCGAGATGAAGTAAGGAAACCGTCATTGGAGGTGAGAGTCTGCAAAAAAAGAGGAAGATTCAGTTCAAGTAACACTTTTCAGTAATGCAGTGTTTCTCAACTGGTGGGTTGTAATTGTTTTGGGTGAGTCACAGTCTCACAGAGAGTGTCAGCAAAGAAACGACAACAAAAAACTTCATTCTAAATGTTTTCTGATGCGAGATGAGATTTTAGGCTATATGTCAGTGTCACTATTCTAGCATTATTTTTGTAACTTGTTACAAAATAAAACGTCTCTCACCTCAGAAAAATGAACTTTAAAGTGTGTCAGAAGTTGTTCTTTGCTCATAGTGCGCACTAACTAACTTAATTAACTACATGTACTTACTGTAGAGTTAGGGTTAAGGTTGGTTTATTGTTAGTTACTTGTAATTATAGAGAATTTACTGTTATTACTATAGTAAATACATGTAGTAACATGTAAATAATAGAGTGTGCACTCTAAAAAAAGCTGGGTTAAAAACAACCCAAGTTGGGTTGAAAATGGACAAACCCAGCGGCTGGGTTAAATGTTTGCCCAACCTGCTGGGTAGTTTTATTTAACCCAAATATTGTTTAAAAATTACTGTATTTCTTGCTTAAAATGAACCCAAAATATGTTGGAAATTAACATTTATTAATATGTTTAATAAACAAACATTTATTAATATATTTTTTGATTAATATTTAAACAATAAACATTTATTAAATTGCTTATTAATAAATGCTCATCTTTTTGATTATTATTGTTGCCTCTAGTAATTATGAGTCTGATTTTTAATTTCCAACCTATTTTGGGTTCATTTTAAGCCAGACATATAGTAATTTGTAAACAATTGTTGGGTTAAATAAAACTACCCAGCAGGTTTGTCCATTTTCAACCCAACTTGGGTTGTTTTTAACCCAGCATTTTTTAGAGTGTGGTATCTCAAAAACTATAAATGATGTAACTGGTTCGTCATGTTAGCTGGGAAGGATTTGTGAGTATGATGTTCTTTCTATTCATCTTTATTTTCTCTTTGAGATATTTTCTATATTTTTTAATGACTGGTGACAATTGTATTATGAAAAACTAGTATGGGACTGCTATTTAATAGCTTGTTTATTAAACCGTGTCAGTGATATTCTTATAATTTATGTAAAGTAAAGTGGGACGGTGATAAACCCTTGTTGAGAAATAAATTAGTTTGGTTCAAATTCTTAAAACTTTGGGCTGTGGCTTAAAGACTGAGAGAAAATGTGGGTCACACAGACAAACCAGTTGAGAAGCACTGCAGTAATGGACTCTGACACTTTTTTAAAGAATAGGTTTAGGGTTATATATCAGATGGAAATAATCTGATAAAGCTGTTTAATAATAGGAAATAAAAATTCTCTCTTCATCTATTGGCCTCATGTCACTTGAGACGTGCGATTTTTTAAATATTATGATGTTTAACTGTTATAACTGGCTCAAAATTGCAAATTGAACAAGAGGCAACAAAACAATTTATTTAAGAAAGTGTTAAATTATAATTAATTTTAATCATTTTTTCACTCACTTTTCTCGGCTTTACTGAGTGTTTGATCTCTTGAATCTTCTTCATTCTCTTCTGGATCATCTGCTGCTCGTCTGTCTGTGTATAAACCAGATGATGAAACATACAGAGAAAAACACATTTATCACTGAATTTTTATTTGAATAAAGAATGAAAGATCCCATGAATTCAAAATGTTAGTCTCCTGGCTTTTAGTCCATGTCTCTCAGCTTTGAATGTAACATATGTTGCATTCTCAAAAATTGACAAAATTAACTTTCAGCCGATTTATATAAACACAAGTGACAAGCCCTTCAATATGACCTGCACCAACATCAACACACATGAAAACGTCTCGGGTTACAGATGTAACCCCTGTTCCCTGAGTAAGGGAACCAGACGCTACGTCGAATGACGTGATGGGAACCCTCTGCATTTTGTGTTCGTGAAGCACCTCTGTATCCAACCAATGAGGAAACGTGACGTCAGAGGCGGGTGACGTCATGGACCAGGAAACTATAAAGCATACCCAGAACAAAGAACGCTAGCTTCTGGAATATGTCTGAAGCAAGACGCTCACAGGTATGCTGGGGGTACGGCAACGTGACGTAGCGTCTCGTTCCCTTACTCAGGGAACAGGGGTTACATCTGTAACCCGAGACGTTCCCTTTCGTGGGAACTATCGACGCTACGTCAAATGACGTGATGGGAACGCTATCCCAACTACGCCGTATCAACAAGTACCTGTCTGTTATCTTGTAGACAGAACTGAGGACCCCAGAGAGGAGCAAACGTCCAGGTTGTAAAACCTAATAAATGTGTGCTGGGATGACCATCCAGCAGAACCACATATGTCATTAATGGATACTCCTGACATTAAGGCCTTTGAGGCCGCCATACCCCTAGTCGAGTGAACACGGACAGCTAATGGAGATGGCTGTCCGGCCGCCTCATAAGCAAGTGAGATAGCCTCGACCACCCACTTGCTCATTCTCTGCTTAGATGCTGGACCTCCTTTCTTATGAGACCCGTAACACACAAACAATTGATCTGTTTTGCCCCACAGGGCAGCTCTGTGGACATATGCATCTAAAGCCCTCACTGGGCAGAGCAGATTGAGTTTCTCCTGATCCGAAGTTGTAAATGGAGGAAGATAGAAGACCTGAAGTACGATGGGACCTGGGACGTTGGTGGGGACCTTAGGCATATAGCCTGGTCCAGTGTGCAGGAACGCTTTGACCATTCCAGGTGCGAATTCCAAACACAAAGAAGCAGCTGAAAGTGCTTGAAGATCTCCTATTCTTTTAAGAGATGAAATAGCCTGTAGAAATATGGTCTTTAAGGGTGAGGAATTTCTCTGAAATTTCCTCTAGTGGTTCGAAGGGAGCCTCAGCTAACCCTTCTAATACCACGGCCAAGTCCCAGGCCGGAGTCCTTGTACGTACTGAAGGCCTCAGCCTCAGAGTACCACGGAGGAAGCGTATAAAAAAGGGGGGGGCTCGACCTACCGAGGAATCCCCCAGAGGAGCATGGCCGAAATGGCCGCAAGATAAACCTTCAAGGTTGAAGGGGATAAAACCATCCGAGAACTTGTCTTGGAGAAATTTAAGCACAAGGCTAATAGATGAGTGGACAGGGTCCACATTGCTTTGTCTACACCAAGTAGAGAACAGTTTTCATTTATACGCATACAACTTCCTCGTGGAGGGAGCTCTGGAGTGGAGTATGGTCTCCACAACCTCAGTTGGGAGACCAGCATCTATGAGCCTGGCCCCCTCAGAGGCCAGGCCCACAGTCTCCGTAGTTCTGGGCGTGGATGAATTATCATGCCGCCCGCTTGAGACAGGAGGTCCTGCCTGAGAGGAAGCTCCATCAGGGAGCCATCTAGAAGTGACACTAGGTCTGAGAACCATATTTTGGTTGGCCAGTACAGGGCTATCAATATTAGACTGACCCCTTCCTGGCGTACTTTCTCCAGAACTCCCGGGAGCAGAGCGAACGGGGAAATGCATACAGACGCAGCCTCGGCCACGTCTGTACCATGGCATCCAGACCCAATGGTGCTGAATGAGATAGGGAGAACCACAGTGGACACTGGGTTGATTCCCCTGAAGCAAATAGGTCGATTTCAGCTCGACCGAAGTTTTCCAAATTGAGCTCCACACCTCAGTGTGGAGACTCCATTCCCCGGGCCTCGGCCCCTGCCTCGACAGGGCGTCTGCTCCCACATTTTAATGCCCTCAGGTCTGGGAGGAAGTATTTTACTGCAAAAAACACCGCCATCATCTCCAGCCGATTTATGTGCCAGGAGAGCTGATGGTCCTCCCAGAGACCCTGAGCTGAGCGACCACTCATGATCGCCCCCCAGCCCGTGAGGGAAGCATCTGTCGTTAGCATTACGCGACGACGAGGAGTTCCCAACACGGGTCCCTGGGACAGGAACCAAGGCTTTTTGCACATGACCAGAGCACGAAGGCATCGCCGCGTGACTTTGATCATGCGAAAAGGATTTCCCCTCGGAGAAAACCCCTTGGTCCTGAGCCACCACTGTAAGGGTCTCATGTACAGAAGGCCAATAGTAATAACGTTGGACGCAGCTGCCATCAGACCCAACAGTCTCTGAAACTGTTTTACAGTGAGTGACTGGCCTAACTTCACCCCTTTCACGGCCCCGAGAATGGAATTCACACGAGCAGGGGTCAATTGCGCCTGCATCGTGGTGGAATCCCAGATTACACCTAGGTAGTTTGCAACCTGACTCGGGACCAGCACACTCTTTTTGGCATTGAGCCTCAACCCAAGCCTTTTCATGTGCGACAGAACAACATCTCGATGTTGAACTGCCAGACGTTCCGTTTGAGCTAATATCAACCAATCGTCGATATAGTTCAGTACGCGGATGCCCTGGAGTCTCAGCGGAGCCAGAGCAGCATCCACGCACTTCGTGAACGTGCGGGGTGATAGAGATAGGCCGAAAGGAAGAACCCTGTATTGGTAAGCTTCGCCCCCGAAAGCAAACCTGAGGAACTTCCTGTGAGAAGGATGGATGGATACATGGAAGTATGCGTCTTTTAAATCTATTGCCACAAACCAGTCCTCGGACCTGATCTGAGGGATAATCTGTTTGAGTGTAAGCATTTTGAACTTCAACTTCTTTACAGATCGATTTAACACACGTAAATCTATGATCGGACGCAACCCTCCATCCTTCTTTGGAACAATGAAGTAGCGGCTGTAAAAGCCCGACATTTTGCTGGGAGGAGGAACCCTTTCTATAGCTCCTTTTTGCAAAAGCGTCGTAACCTCTTGTTCCATCACCAGAGACTGCTCTGGAGCTACCACTGTGGGAAGAACTCCGTTGAACTTGGGCGGTGGAGAACCGAACTGAATTCTGTAACCCTGTTCTATCATGAGCAGCACCCATTTCGAGATGTTTGGGAGACATTTCCATTCTGCCAAATATTCTACTAAGGGAACCAGTCCCTCGAGACTGGTCTCTGGTGTTTTTTGAGCACTTGGCTCGTTTATCTGACGCGGCGCACCGGCAGACAAACGAATCGAGCGCTGACCGACCCTCCTCGGAGGATCGGTGGAGACCGCTGCGCCCTGAAGCACACTGGGTGGCAGGGTTAGCAGAACGGCCCCCTGAGGGCGCCAAAGAGGGATGGGTACCAAGTATTTTAATACCCAACCTTCTCTGGAGGGGCTGCCCTCCAATGTCCCGCGCCACTGGCATCAGGACCTCTTCGAAGCCTTCTTGGTGATAATTACAGTCCGCAGATCTGTGTTACCCCACAAAGACTTCGGCTGTGTCGCCTGTCCCTGTCCCCAAGCTTTCTGCGGGGGACCAAGGGCGGCGACACTTTCTTTGGATGCACGGTCAGACCAGTGCCCTGAAACGGCGAACCGGCAGGGAACATCTGAACTGACCGCTCTACAATCCTCCTCTTTCTTAGAGGAACACTGGAAACCACTGCGCCCTGAAGCACACGAGGTGGCAGGGTTGGCAGAACGGTCTCCTTTATTTTCTTTTAAATTCCTCAGAATTTAATGTATTCCATATTTCATTTAATCCTCAAATTAAATGCAGCCAGTTCTTATATAAATATATATTTTTGGAACAGACTGAATATATTTAGAATACAAAAAAGAATTATAGCTCGTAATAATTCGCAAGGTATTTTAGGGAAAGAGAGAAAGGGAACTCCCGTCTACTCAGATCCCTTAATATATACATATATACACACACACACACACATGCATAATTACGGACACGAGATATATGCGCAGCCTCGGCAAACGCAAGACCCGAGCCGTATATTCATTCTTGCAGACTTAATCTACGCGCTGCCTCGGCAACGCGAGATCCGAGCCATATATTCTACAATGAAAACCCAATCCACGCGCTGCCTCGGCAAGCGCGAGATCTGAGCTAAATTCTTTAATGAAAACCCAATCCACGCGCTGCCTCGGCAAGCGCGAGATCTGAGCTAAATTCTTTAATGAAAACCCAATCCACGCGCTGCCTCGGCAACGCGAGATTCGAGCTTTGTGTTAGACTTTTATTCCCTCGAGAATAAAGCCAACAGGAGTGGAGCTACAAAACTCCCGCTAGTGCATACTTTTCTTCGGGACATTTTTGTGAATGAACACTGTCACTGTCAGTTGTGAGTTGACGTGCAAGCTCCACTCCCAACAAACGACACATAAATCGTGTATATCCCAACTCGCTTTGTAGTGTAGCACAGGGGAGAATTCAAACTGCTGTTCACGATTGATTTGTTATAAACGTGTGATTTTGAAACACGATATGTGTGTGACTGTGAGGTGGCGATCCTCAGATCGATATCACAATATCCACCTCCTCAGAGCTGGACATGTGTATCGGTGCCTCAACCCGGGGGAAGAAACCGCAGAGCGTGCTTCCACCTGAGAGACGGCACTGAACCTGGCAGGTGAGTGCAGAGAAAAGGCGGCGCCCGTCTCTAACCCCTCTGTCAGATCCATTTGTGAACCCCAGGAACGGAGCCTCCGCCCTGCCTCAGCAGAAGCGGGACCCGATCCGCGGGGAACACTGGAACAGTGTCCTGAGAGTGAGTTTTTACAGTCCACACAGACGGCTCCCTCGAGAGCTGCCTGGGCTCACTCCCATTTCACTGCTTTTTCTCACCATAATACGTGTCTTTTTTATATATAAATATATGGATTGGTGTGAGATAGCCTACTCTTGTCCTCAGACGAAGAGATCGTGACTTGTTTATATGTGATAAGACAAACAACACCAAATAAAACACACAAGATACAGAGAGCGCTTGCTGAAGACAACAGAAGCTAGCGTTCTTTGTTCTGGGTATGCTTTATAGTTTCCTGGTCCATGACGTCACCCGCCTCTGACGTCACGTTTCCTCATTGGTTGGATACAGAGGTGCTTCACGAACACAAAATGCAGAGGGTTCCCATCACGTCATTCGACGTAGCGTCGATAGTTCCCACGAAAGGGAACTGCATTTCACACTGTTTAAAGTGTTTTGTCTGAAACTCTTTACCTTCTTCTCTCGACTCTCCTCCTCTATAGGAACAGTGTTGTGAGTCCTGTGTTCTCCTTCAGTGCAGAACAGACAAACACACGTCTGATCATCTCTGCAGAACATCTCCAGAGGTCTCTCGTGTTTCTGGCATATATAATCCTCCAGATTTTCCACAGCATTGATCAGTGTGTGTTTCTTTAGACGTGGGACTCTGAGATGAGGCTCCAGATGATCATCACAGTAAGAGCTTTGACACGTCAGGCAGGACTTCACAGCTTTCTGCTTTCTTTCATCACAGAAGTCACAGAACACTGGAGGATCACTGGAGGACGCCATGACTGAAAAGATAAGCAATGATAATATATCATCTACATTGCTGGATAATTCTAAAAGTATTTTTTTTTATGCACAGGGTAAAAGTTTAGTTGGCTAGCACAGTCTACAGATGCCGTAACTACACCATTTGTATGGCCAAAAATATCATTCAGTAATTCACAAGTAGCCTGACAAAATATTTCTTTCCGTGTAACATATGATTTATATTGTACATGCTTTGCTCATAAATAAAAAGGACAACAGGTTGTGTATTTCTTTGTGTGGCCAGGGGCGTTAGAAGATGTCAGCAAGTTAATTTACACTTTCAATGCCCAGAAAGGTTTGACACCCAATCCAAACCACTGAAATCGCCCATCACTAGATATTGTTGAAAAGTCTTTATTTTGTTTTTTGGTGCACAAAAAGTATTCTCATCACTTTATAACATTAAGGTTGAACCACTGTAGTCACATGATCTGTTTTAAATATGTCTTTAGTACCTGGGCATCTGAAAGTGTTAATTATCTTGCTGGCTATAGAGGCCTCACTGAGCCACCGGATTTCATCAAAAATATCTTAATTTGTGTTCTGAAGATGAATGAAGGTCTTACAGGTGTGGAACGACATGAGGGTGAGTAATAAATGACATTATTTTAATTTTTGGGTGAACTAACCTTTTAAGAATCTATGAATGGGTCATTATTACAGTGATTATTATTTTTCTAGCATGTTATGTGTTTGACAACTGTTCTTTTAACCCTTAAAGATGGCTTTTCATTTCTCTAACAACCATGTATTAAGACATATCATGGCTATATTCCAGGATGACAATGTCAAGATTCATCAGGCTCAAATTGTGAAAGAATTGTTGGGAGGGAGCATGAAGAATCATTTTTACACATGAATTGGCACTGACCTTAACCTCAGTGTAAGACTTTGGGATGTGCTGGAGGAGACTTTACAGAGTGCTCACCTCTTGCATTGTCAATACAAAATCGTGACCAAAAAATTATGCACCTCTCGATGGAAATAAATGTTCTGTCATTTCTATCAAGAGGTGCATCAGTTTTTGTTCAAGATGTATTGACAATTCAAGAGGTGAGCACTCTGTGAAGTCTCTTCTAGCACATCCAGCACATAAGTCTACTACAGCGATTCTCCCACACATGCCAGCAGAACCGTTTTCGAGACGGTTTTATTTGAGGCGGTCAATGTTGATATTGTGACAGCCGCCACAAATAAATTACTGTATGGGAAACACTGTAACTGACTTTGTGATGTGTTTCTCTTTCTTTGAAGTGCTGGATAGTTTCACATCACTTTCTCTCGTCTGCTTGACTACTTATATGATATTACATCATTTGGCACGCATAGATAACAACACATTTCACCCTCTGAACAAAAGTGGGAAACTTCTGTCCATCTCGTCTATAAGCAATGACTAAAATAAATTTAATTTGAATTAATATCAATTCTGGAATAATAAAAAAAATCCATTTTAAAATCATAAAAAAGCAAACAAAACAAAAAAAAACGATAGTTTAGTGAATCAGTTTCTTTCTCCCAGCCGTAATGTTTAAACGCAGCAGTCGTCCATGAGATGCTGCCGCTTTACTTTCATTTTATTTTATGATTAAACTTTACTTTGATCATTCGCTGGTTCCCGCTTCCTTCTTGCCTGAGCCTTTAACATTGTTTCAGTAATAATGTTTATTAAAGGTTTTTTTTTCCAGTTGTTTTTTACCGAATCTCCACAAATGGATATGCAGTTCAAATAAAAATGTTAAAAAATAAATAAATAAATAATCTGTAGTTTACTGTATAAGTTTGCTATAGACATTATAAAATGATAATACTGTTTTTGTAATATCATTTATCATTATAGATATTTTTTTTATTTTCACAAATTAGTCTCTTAAATTTCTCTTAAAAGGAGCAGTGTATGTGTGGGTTAAACTAACTTTCTTGCCAACAAAACTTACACAAGGTTTCCCTTTGAACAGCAACCTCCTTTTTCTCTTTGTTTCTCTGTTTGATTTTTCCATCATCTTCATGATCAAAATCTCCCTCTTCTTCTGCTGTGACTGAACCTCCAGATCTCCTCTTCTCTCCATCTTCTGGTGTTTCTTCTTCTGCTTCCTCATACAAGTCAGAGATAAGAAACTGGACCTTGTTTTCTTTGAGTATCTTCTCCACTCTTTCAAGTATCTCAGAGTGTAAACCTGATTTTCTTTCATCAAACTGAAGATGTTCATCTCCACACTCCTTTATTAATAGATGAATAGCGTTATTGTTTATCTCTCTCTCATCAGTCAACACTAAAGTGTGTATAGGAGCCTCCTTACTGAATTCATTCAGCACATATTTCACTCTATGTCTGTTATTGTCACTGAAGTCGTTCTCCTGCAGTACAAGTATGATCACATGAGGTCCAGGAGCAGACAGATTCACACACTCTTTCACTCCCTGTGTGATCTGAGTGATTGACAGATTTGGCCTCAGCAGGTGAGGAGTGTTGATGACTGTGACGTCTCTGTCCTTCAGTTTTCCTCTGTGTTTCTCAATGTTCAGCTCTACATCAGCAGGTGCTTCACTCTCAAACGCTGCTCTTCCTAAGATGAAGTTTCCCACTCTGTTGTTTTCTGTTATATTCTTCCCCAGCAGAACAATCCTCAAATCACTCACTGGAACACAGAACACAAATAACAGTAAAACTCGACCCGTGATCCATGAACAGAGATGTCAGATTTCAGATTGAAGGTACTGGACCAGATCAACAACTGCCATTGAGATGAGTGGAGATGTGAACACAATCTTACACTATTTTACAGAGTTTTTTTTTAATGTTTTTAAAAGAAGTCTCTTCTGCTCACCAAGGCTTCATTTATTTGATCCAAAATACAGCAAAAACAGTAATATTGTGAAATATTTTAACTATTTAAAATAACTGTTTTGTATTTGAATCAAATGTAATTTATTCCTGTGATCAAAGCTGAATTTTCAGCATCATTACTCCAGTCTTCAGTGTCACATGATCCTTCAGAAATCATTCTAATATGATGATTTGCTGCTCAAGAAACATTTATGATTATGATCAATTGAAAACAGTTGTGTTCAAGTTTTTTTCTGTATTATTTGATGAATATAAAGTTCAAAAGAACAGCATATATCTGAAATATAAAGCTTTTCCAACATTGTAAATGTCTACTGTCACTTTTGATCAATTGAATGCATCATTGCTGAATAAAAGTATTAATTTCTTTCAAAAAAAAAAAAAAAAACTCAGTNTCAGTAAAACTCTTACTGACCCCAAACCTTTGAACTGTAGTGATAATGTTACAAGAGCTTTCATTTTCAGATAAATGCTGTTCTTTTGAACTTTCTATTCATCAAATCCTGAAAAAAAAATGCACACAACTGTTTTCAGCATTGATAATAATCATAAATGTTTCTTGAGCAGCAGATCATCATATCAGAATGATTTCTGAAGGATCATGTGACAATGAAGACTGGAGTAATGATGCTGAAAATTCAGATTTGATCACAGAAATAAATTGGAATCCCTGGAAAGCATTGCCTGCTCTCACTATCTTTCAGAAGCCAATAGCATCATTGGGGACACATCTCACCCAGGGCACCATCTGTTTAATCGGTACAGGTCCTTAAGAGCAAGGACCACAAGATTGAAGGACAGTTTCTTTCTAGTTGCAATCCGGACTTTAAACTCAAAAATGCACTAAAGGTATAATATTATTCCAGCCAAGTTATTTATTTACATTTATTTATTCTGTAAACTTGTAATCTGTCTATTGCCGTTTCTGTAAAATGTGCAGTATGTCCAATGTGCAATATCTAAACGTAATACACTAAGGGGTGTAAGTTGTTAATTACTGTGTATATTGTATATTTGTATATTTGTTTGTCTAACACCAGTCAGGAGTAGTGCTCCTAATTTTGTTGTATAGAAATGCAATGACAATAAATGCTTTCAATTCAATTCAAATACTCTTTACTATATATTCAGTTAGAAAACAGTTATTTTAAATTGTAAAAATATTTCACAATATTACTTATTTTACTGTATATTTGATCAAATAAATGAAGCCTTGGTGAGCAGAAGAAACTTCTTTTAAAAACTAATAACAAATCTTAGTTCAACAACTTTTGACCAGTTATAAACCTCCCTTTAGACACAGTTTCTCAAGGATTTTGATATTTGCAGTGCTGAATATAATGAATTATATTTGTTGACTTACTATTAGGTTGGTCACAAATTAGACTTCCACTTTCACTTTGAACTGTAAATAAAATAACATGGAATTTAAAATTTGGCAAATTCTGTTATAATCTTTAAAGAAATAATTCACACAAAAAGAACAATTTACCAACATTTATTTTTCCACCTCAGTATTCTTTCATAATACACAAAAGTTTATTGTCTGCATGGGGATAATTAAATAATACATTTTTCATTTTTTTCAATACTATTTACATCTGCACAATCTTTGTTTGTTTGTTTGTTTGTTTTGTTTTGTTTACCATCAGTCATGTTAGTGGCTTCTTTGTGTTGTCTTTGCTGACTTCTGTTTCCTGCAGATAAAAGAAAGTTAAATTAAATACAATATTGACAAGTGAAAAAAAAAAAAACTATCAATATATTTTTATATTTTATATATTTCTGCGTTTGAAATATATATTTCTCTTGTCAGGAATGGCTGCAGTAAATGACCATATCTATCTTCTGAAGGCAATGTGTGTTGAAGATTAGTCACATATCGATCGTTAAATATGCTCTTTTTTATTTATTTTTATTTATTTATTTCGCTTTTATTCGTATTCTATTTTTATTTTTATTATTATTTTTTGCAGCGCATGGGTAGATCTTCATAATCTTTGTTTTATTCTGACAAACATGCTCAAAAACTTTTAAAGATGAATCTGCTTCTTTTTTTACAGTATGAGCAAAATAGCGCAGTGCCAAAGTGAATTAATGAAAGAGTAGCCTTAGGCCCTCACCATTTGAGGAAGTGGTGGATTATTGAATGTTACTGAAAATTGTGATTTCCATATGATTTCACATGGTGATAAACTTTGCCTTATTATTATTAGGCCTAATTATGAGAGGATCACATTTATATGCCTCTCTGTTTTATATTCTGCCTTGCTAAAAAGAAAACGTATTCGATCAAACCGCGCACTGGATTACAATGAAAGAAAAGCGCATTTCCGTTATCCCACTGTACTGAGATATTTTTCAGCATTTATATTTTAGGGCGGCTATTATTTAATAAATAAAATAAAAGACTACATGCTGTTAGAATTTCAGTAAAATGTCAGTATTTTATCTTGTTAAACACGTTTATCTCTGATTTGATTCTTACCTGAACTAGACGCCATTACATGTTCGTGACAGAACTGAAAGCGAAAGTTTGTTCGGGAGACGAATGTCCTATTTGGAATGGAATAATGAGAAATGAAAAGATAGCTCGTTTATTCGTTTAGTTTAACAAACGGAAAAAGAGATTTTGTCCGAATTTCCCATTTTTTGTTTGTGATTTACAAATCGGTTTGTGGTTTTGATATTTCATTCGCGCATGTGGGCGGCGCTGAAACGCCCCTTTCATCTGATTGGTCAAACCACGCCATCCTCAGGACGGCTTGGGGCGCGTTTCCCGAAACGAACTATGGTCGCAAGTTCCGTCGTTACCATTAGAGTTCAATGGGACTTACGACCATGGTTCACCAACGATGCTTTCGGGAAACTATGGGATCAGATTCCCGCCAATAGTATTTCTGTCACGGATCAAAAAATAATAAGCGTGAATCAAAAATTTTAAAACACATGTAAAAATATATAGCAAAAACTTAAAAAAATAATGCAAAATGATCGGATTGGCAAAGAACGTGGTCACGGATCAAAATATAATAAGCGTAAACGAAAAATTAAAAGCACATAAAAAAAATAACAAGCATGAATCAAAATTTTAAACACATTAAAAATTATATTGCACAAATCTTAAACTTGTGTTTATGTGTTCTTAAAAGTTGTTTTCCTTGCTTTTATTACTCTTTTCTTTCTGCTCTCTTACATTTTCTGCTCATATTTTACTCTTTTGTGCGCTTGTGCTGTTTTTCTCTTTGCTCTTCTTTCTTTGCTCTTGCGTTTCCAAATGTTGCAGTTCGAGTTTCATGTAAATTAGGCCGGGTTTAAGTATCACCATTGGTCCACTAGTTCTAGATTGACAGCTCCTCCTCTAGCCAATCAATCAAAGGGAGGGAGATGACATCACTTCAATGCGACTCATGGCTACTGATGCTCTCACTCATACAGGAGAAGATAACAGTTTAATCTGAAACTTTACAAGGACTTTCAATCTGTAAAGTTATATGAACTATGGACAAATAATTCCTCTTTTTGAGATACTCTTTTTATTGTGCAGTCTACTTATGATTGTTAATCTTTATGTTCATTATATATGGTATTTGGTGTTAAAATATTACTTGGCTCATGGTGCTAATATGCTACGGCTACTGTAGCTAATATACTTCTTAATTGTTGTTAAACGATCATAGGTAAATCATTCTAAGACTGAATGTATCATCTCTGCATTGACTACGATAGTGTTACAGAGAAGATAGTTACAGAAACCAGGTGGATTTGATATGCAGTGATTTATTCACACATTTATTGTGTTTATTTACATAACTACATAATTGCACAATACTATAAGATTAATGTTTTAAATAAAAATAAAAAAAACTAAATTATAGATCAGGGATAGGCAACATCAGTTCTGGAGTGCCGCTGTCCTGCAGAGTTTAGTTCCAACCCTGATAAAATAAAATAAACTCATCTGTCTATAGTATTAATAATCCTGAAGACACACTGATTAGCTGGTTACGGTGTTTTTGATTAGGGTTGAAGCTAAACTCTGCACTCCAGGACCAATATTGCCATCCATGTTATAGAAGTATTCATTTAAATGGCCAGTAGGTGGCGGAAAGCTCATTCAAACTTCTCGTTCAAATCAGGAATTCATTAATGAAACACTGCTGTGTTGCTCAGAGACGAGCGAAGCTGTTCTGCTGTGATTTTATTTGATACTCCTTTCATCAAAATAGTGCAAAAGCACACTCAAAATGGACTTATAGTTAATTGTAATCAATAGATATTGATTTATACAACAGCTCAATAAACATTTGCAATCACTCTAATATTGGGGAAAACACTTGCTGATGTGAAGGCTATTGCTTAGCTTTATAATTTTATAATCTCAGTGTTAAAATGTGGTCAAATTCATAAACCAACACCCTTGTCAATGGCATACTGTACATGGAAGACAAAATCTATAAATCTGTTTAGAGGAAAACAATAGGCCTACATGACAAAATATGCAGACAGTTTACAATTACGAGAAACCAGAGGTTGCGTTAGACTTTAACATTGTCCGTCATTTTGATTGACAGGGTCGTAAAAAATCCGTCATAATCTATTATTACCTGTCATTTTAATTTTCATATTTTAGTTATAAAAAGAAATTTAATTGCTTTTATATGTGAACAAAAATAAAAGCAATTAAATGTGTTATTATAAATAAGATATGAAAATTAAAATGACGGGTAATTCACATGTGAAATTTCTCTGTAGCTGTACGTGGTAGAGATTAAAGAAAACATAGTTTCATATTTATGTTTAAATAGTCCTATGTTATGTTTTAAATTCATCTATTTGATTATGAAAAGTGAAGAGCATGAGTAATATGCATCATAAGATGCGCAATATATCGGGAGGCATGGAGTGGGTCAGACATGATTTTGACCACTTCATTAAGTTTTGTTTTGTAGAAAGCCTTTCTTTAAAGTAAATTTCGTTTTGTAAAAATGTTATCTTAATTTTAATCAATGTTTCATTAACCAATTGCCTGGATTTCTAAAGTTCGTTCAAAGTTGCAGATTCGTTCTCGAAACACCGCTGTGTTGTAATCCTGCTGTTGTTTTCGTTGCAAAATAGAGCAAATAGGCTACTGACAATACTGTGAAGAATAACACTTAATATTACCCCTTTGTTTGTTGAACTGTTGTGTGGATATTTGGATTTGCATTCTTGCTCGTATAATGTTAACATTAAAAACAAGAACTCACAAAAGGTAGGCTGTTTTGTATCAAGAGTTTGAATCTTGAATTTATATTTATGCCCGTTTTGTGCCAGGTTGTTCTTCATGCTAGTAAGTGCTAAATCTGCAGGTACAGAATGGCAGTATGTAGCGTGATTTGCTCAGGCAGCAGACTCCAAACGCAACCTACTGTATAATGCACCCATATGCGCGCTGCATGTGGAAATGGACTCTGTCTGATTTTACTGCAAAAGATGTGGTATTTTGATTGGATGTCATATGGCATATTGTGCCAGTTAGAAAATGCATGATCGGTTTAAATGTTATTTTAATGTAGGGAAGAATTAAATGAACGGCAAAATTCTGCATTTTGTTCGCGTAGCCTACCCCCTCTGTCACCTCATGTACCCCGGTTTGGGAACTACTAATCTAACCAATTGCATTGCATATCTGACTTTAAATGTAATTCACGAGCAAATATATTAGTAAGGTAGGTTTCATATGTTATATTCTCTTGTGCAAAAGACAGGAATAAAGAAGACAACAAGCAAGCATATTATTATCATTATTAATATTATTGTATGAATACTAAAATATCTAACAGTAACATAACAGGTATAGACGAGCCAGGCACACATAAGAGTGATGTTGTGAGGCTGCTGCGTTTCACGGTGCCAAGTCCAGTGGTAGGTGCATTAAAGATGAATATAACAATGATAGATCGTCAGACAGGCACAACTGTGACAGGTTGTCATTAGGATGGTAAATTTAACAATAAAAGATTGTCCAGGTAGACGTATATACCGGTGACAGGTCGAGTTGCAGGTACATATACATTACAACGGTGTCCTGCCACAGAAAGAGTTTATCCTAGCTCGGAAATCGCCAGCTGTGATGG
>RJVU01042605.1:7207-26671 GCA_003731715.1 Anabarilius grahami | reverse complement strand
CGTGTTTAAAATTGGGAGATTTGTCTGGGAGAGTGTGACCCTCCTACATGGAGCAAAAATATCAAATTAATTGCATATATCTTATTTATTATGTACATGTATTTATATTGTTTTTTTAATGACTCTAATATATTATAATGAGTGAATATTAATAAAAGTGAATGGAGCTGCATTTTCTAAAACACTGAGTGACAGATGAGGACAGAGTTGCCATGACGACTACTGATGAAAGTCAATAAAGATCCTGTTTTATTCATAATCTGTCTGTTGTAATATTCACGAGCAGATGTTCATGAACTCAAATCATTCTCAAATGTGTATTTACATATTTATTAGCAATTTAGTTTACAAGCAATATCAGTTATAGAATTGAACTCTTGTCTTTATTCAGATATTTCAATATTAACCAAACATCACAATATTTTACAAGTAATTCAATGTTAACAGCTGGAGAGGAGAGAATGGCTTCAGAAACAATTTCATAGTAGATTTGAAAATCAAAGTATTAATGAAAGACAAAAGAAATATATAGATGTGTAACAAATTGGTCATTTACATGTACATATAACTCACAAATATTTCATTATAGTTCATGTTTTGTCAGTGACTGATTTTTTCTAAAGGCCTGAATATACATTTCTTTTGTGCACTTGTCACATTTTAATTGTTTTTATATTTGTCAGTAAAATCTACTGGATTGTGCAAATTCTTCTTTGGTTTTTATTTACATATTCTAAATCATCACATCCATATTTAATCTTTTCAGATTTAATGTTTTTTTGTTTGTTTCAGTTGACAGGTGTGATGATCAGTGGGTTTGAGTTTTTACCTTCATCATTAAGGCCTGGGCTGAAATATGGATAGAGTTTGTCAGTGAAAGTCTGACCAGTGAAAGAGTAGATATGAGAGCTGGAGTCCACGTCATAAAAAGAGACCAGACCCTCCTCATAATCCACAAACACTCCCACCTTCTCAGGTTTCACTCTCAGAGATAAAGAGACAGATGGACTGTCCAAAGCTTTATATTGATTCTCATTCCTCAGAGTCACAGTCCAGTATCCATTCACAGGACTCAGCCAGATCCACTCCTTCCTGTTAATGGATTCTCTGGCCACTCCTAAAGTCCACTTAGTCTTTCCCTTCACCTGCACCTCATAGTAAAATCTCCCTGATCTGAATCCCTGCTTTGCCAGAACATTGACATAGACAACAAATCTCTTTGGGTTTTCTGGGACGTTCCTCTTAATGTCTCCATCACTGACTTGTTTTCCATCATCAGACAGGATGAGATATGGATTTGCTGTATCAGGATCCAGAGTCACATCCACTGAGAGAGATCAGACATTATCAATCAACTTCAGATCAAACATTTTCATGTGTATAAAACACATTATGATCAAAAGTATTGTTAGTGTATTGGTGTCAATCTCACTGTACCTGCAAACTTCTGCACAAACTTCAACTCTGTGAACACAGATGACAATATAATGATGAATTAGTAATAGGTATATTTCAGTTTCTCTCTATTATCAGCATCAGTGGAATGTAAATGTTGATCGTCCATCAGTTTGTGAAACAGAATGTGTTTAACATTAATGCACTTACAATGAAGGTCTATGAGACGATCATAACAGAGGGTTTAAAAGCAGAAATGTCAAGTCTGTGTTTTTATTAAAGCTGCAACAATAATTATTCAGTGTAAAAAATGTTATTTTTGCTGTTAAAGTCCCCCTGTAGTCAATAATTGTATCCCTTAAACTCATCTTTGATCACCAAAATGACACATTTAAACACATTTTTCTATGAAAAAACAAAACAAAAACAATAGCGCCTCAAACTATTTTAGTGCCTTAAAATAGTAACTCTACACTCTTGCTTCATTTAGTATATGGGGATCTATGAATATGCTAATTAGCCCCGCCTCCACTCGCATGAGCTCAGAGATCCACTCGGTCAACTTGCTGAGGCAAATGCTGTACTGGAGAAAGAGAGGCCAAAACGTGGATCATGAGAAGACATAAGACACAGACTGGAAACAATACTGTGTTCAGGTGGAAGTGTGCACACTGGAGATTTTAACTATTTATTTCAGATAATTTTATCTCCTGCTGGAGTTCAGTCAGATCTGTCATATGTATCTGGACCGAACGTTGATGCTGCAGTGGAGAGAATAGTGAAGAGCTGCAATGATGCTCTCACTCGCTCTGCAGATCAACCTGATTTAATTTCTTTAATTGATGTGACTTATCTGAATATCTGCATTATCTTAAGCAATATGTGGACTGTCCCACTCATTTAAACTGGAATATTGATCGCTGTCAGGGGAATATTCCTGGAAATCTGACCACTATGTAATCAGGAATGTGATTCTTCTGGATTAAACTGGAATTCCATTTTTTCAGCCAAAAATCATGACCCATGTGATTCATTTCAATCATTTAGTAACCAGCAGAACCCCCGGTGTTCAGGGTTATGTACTGCCTGACGACTGAAATCCAGAAATGGCCTAAAACAATTAACTAACCCAGATAACAATGACCTGGCGGTCCGCCAGCATTTTTTTGGGTGTCACACCAGCGGTTTGCTGCTGCTGGACCAGCGTTGGTACACCAGTGGCAAACTGATAGTTGGTCCAGTTTCTACTGAGCGCTTACAGGACATCTTTATTTTATAAATGTATGTTTATTCTATAATATCTTTACAGTTATAAAGAAAGCATTGAATAAAAATAGTGAGACTGACCTAATATATCAAAAGTAAAGTGTTGGTATAAAAACTGCCTGTGAGCATGATTTCAAATGAAATAAGGCGGTTGAATGTTTGCAAAAACAACAATAAAAATTATGTTATAAAAGTTTGTTATAAATAATATTTTGCTACCCTGAATGGGTTATAGAAACATAGAATGGGTTTTATTTATGTAATGTTTTAGTTCTAGATGTTTATTATTGTAAATGCTGCATGACTGTGACGTGTTTATGCACGTTATGCGCGTTCATCATTCGAACCGCATTTAAACACTGGAGCGGCACAAAGTTGCCATTGAAACGGAAAAAACAACAACTGACAGGCAGCAGAAAGTACTGTTGTTTTCACTGCTTTCAGGTGAGTTTAGTCGCTAAAATCACACGAATAACACACACAACTGTCCTTTACACTTGTCTAACTTGTAATTGACACACTTCTGTTGAATATTTACTCTATAGAAATGGTTTAGTGTCTTTGAAAAAGTCTGTTATTTATGCTGATGACATGGTATTTGGTCTACTAGGCCACGTTCACACAGCAGCAGAATAGGTTGTCAGTCCTGTATTTGAGTCCTTAATAGGATTGCGTTCACACACAGTATGGTCATTTATGGGAGTGACAACCGCATTTTATAACCGAAGTCACACCCGTAAATTTTCAGGAGTCAAAACCGCATTCTCGGAATATTCGCGCTGTGTGAACGGAACAGGACTGGACAAACAGTTGTTTGCAATCACGTGGTTCTGGTGACGCGCGAAATTCCGGTGGAGGGCAAGGAGTGAAAATCAGAATGGAAGAGATGGAGAAAAGTCAGTTTCTTTGCTGGTTTAGAAAGGTATAAACAGAAAATCACAACACATGTTGGACGTGATCCTTATGTTATGAAGAGGAGCGACTTTTCCACTGAATTGAAAGACTTGATTGCCATCGAGGAGAATGTGAAGCTGCCGTCAAGCCGTGTTCAGTTCTAGTTTGGTTTGTTTATATCGCGCTGCCTTTCTGCTAGTGAAGTTAAGGGCAGTGTAAAGGCTTTAATGAAAACACTCGTCTTAACAGAACAGCAGAATCGTTTTATTCTCGTCTCAAGCCGTGAACTCAACATGTGCAGAACTACTTCCTCCGAACAACCGAAGATCACCTTTTTCTTAAAGCAACACCCACATTACAGGCAGTATTTTAATGTTCTATCATGATTGTGAAAAATGTTGCTATTGTTGGTCATTTATACTGAATCAAGAATAGCAATAGGAACTCACGATATCGTTCAGGGAAAAAGACTGGACGGTGTAATACAATTTTCGCCTTGGTTGAGGAGGTGAGTGAGGGAAGACGACTAGCAAATGTAATAATGTCACTAAATAAACCCACTGCCTTTCACTCAAAATAATCACATACTTAGCTGAATTTTGTATTTGTTTTTTGTGTAATAATTAATTAACATTATGTTTGCGAGTATGACTCACTCGCTTGTGAATTATAACTTGCACACAGCCACTTCAAAATTGTTCACGAGTTTCTATGGGTTTGATTTTGGTTATTTGTTGAAATAAATACAAAAATACAGCGTGTCGTGTCTGTCCCCTGAATGTGGCCCTCCGATTCTCCTTCGTGGCCATATGGGAAAGTGAATATTTACAAAGACAACATTAAAACTTTTACATTTACACGCTTTCAACAAATAAATGGGTCGACTTCTGTCAGCTTGTTGAACACATTTATTTTATTTGGACATTTTCTACCATATGATGGCTGAAGCTAGCCTGACTTCGTCATACTCATATTCTAGGCAGAATGTGAGTCTGAAACTGCTCCATTGCACTTGAATTATGGGGCGTGTCTTAACCGAACCAGTAAAAAAAAAAAAACTCTGCACTCAATTGGATAGACCTACAACCAATCAGAGCAACGCAGTAAGTGACGTATGTTGAGCGACGCATAGTTGTCAACAGAGTTCAACTGCACGCACGCACGCTGGAACTGGAAGAAGTAGGAAAGTAATGAGTGTAAACGATCTTTGTTCGTCTTTTAATGCGCTGTCGATTTCTTTTATTACAGACGTGATAGCGGAATCTAAACATCTTACTTCTCCAGCTGCAGTCATCGTTGGTGAAAACCAATTCAACCCAAGCGCTCTTTGATGACGTGGGTGGTTACGTAACCACAGATAGCCTGTCCATCATCGATTAAAGCCCGCCCTGGCAATTTGATTGGCTCTGCCTTCTGGGAGCCGAGCATAATTACTCCACAATGGATCGAGTCCAGACCGAACTTCCCGTCCAAAAAATGTTGTGGGCGGGGTTCGGGCTGGCACCCAGGCTAGGCTGAAGCAGCAGCGCGTGATTGTTTTCACGGTAACCAGATCAACATTGTAAACAGAATTCTACAAAACTGAAGTGAAAACACCAAATTATAATTAAATAGGATAAAATAGCTTCTCTTCCCTGCAAACGATAGCATGAAGAATGTGAATAATTAACCAAGTCAAAAACAAAAGGTAAGCAGGTATCCATATTCATTTCAGCAGACGTTTAAAGTAAAAAAAAAAAATAATAAGTTATAAAAAACGGTATAAGTTATGTAAACGATATAAACACCTTCTGGGTTCTCGATTTTAACGATTTGAGCAACCATAAACAACGCAAAACATACGAATTTTGAGTTTTTGGTAGGATTCCTGTATAGAAAAATCAGTCCCTGCCAGGGTGTCCGCGGGGTTGTAAAAGGTAGTAAAAGGTAGTAAATTAAATTAGCCAAAATTAAGGGCATTAAAAAGTATTAAAAAGTAATAAACGTCATCTGACGAGGTATTAAATTTTCGAGCCCAATTTTTTTTAAGATAAATTTTCAATTTGTGTTAAGTGCAGACCTTTCTTCTAAAATTTGCGTGGATTTATTTATATGTTGAGAGTAGGACCTGAGCGATATCATGTGAGGTGGTGTTCGTTCGCGCGCGCTGAAACAAACTGGGTACCCGGCTGGCTTGCTGCCAAACAGGGACATTGCGTCCACACTCTAAAAACAGCTCAGTGAAGGTTCTAATGAGCAGGTATCGCGGTTGCGGCACAGTCAGCAATTAACTCCCCTATGAAACGCCAGAAACGGCAACAGACGACTTTAATGTCATCATGGATGAAATGAAAGAAAGGAGATGTAAGTTGGTTGATTCAGTAAATTAGCTCAGGTCAGGATAATCATATTTTCTGTCTACACCTGTTGATGTTAGCCTTGACTGAGCTAACATTAACTTACACTGTTGCTAGGTAACTTCTTATTTAGACTGTTAGCTAAATATTAAATGTAGAATATTGTGTGTAGCATGTAGCATGAAAACGAGTCCACTTTAAACCGCAACATTTTCTGTCAGGAGGGTTTTTCCTGCATAGAGAATTACAAGGCGGCCGCCTCTATCAAATTTCGTGCCGCCTCCAGCTGTTGACAAAACTCAGACAGGCAGTCACATGCTCAGATACTCATTTTCCACCGACACGGTTCTGTTGCGGTTCCCGGCCTGTGTCCATTCTCTAACCATTCGCTACTGCGGATAATCAGCGGGTCGGGCGGGCCACGTAATAAAAAATAACATTCCAATTAATTGCGGGTGGATGAGAGATAAATCATTAATGTGTTGATTTTAATAAAGACACGGAACTCTATTTTCACGGTAAGACGCAACAAATGTGCGTCACTTTCGTTTTCAACTGAACGTATTTCTCTACATGTAAAACCAATCAAGGAAAACGTGCCTAGAGCACATCCTAGTGGTCATTTTATAAAACACAAAGGAAAAACCCTACTTGAATTGCTTTATAACTTAACAGCTTTAACTAAAAATATACACAAGCTTAACTAACAGACATTATTCTGATTCTGAGTGTTTTCCATCAATGATGTAATGAAACAGTGACAATTTAAGATTGAAGGGAACATTTTAAATAAATGTTCATTTAAGCAACTTCAGTGTGATATGATACCATATCATCATGCTTAACACTGAGAATGTGAATAATTGTAATGGGATAATCAGGTGCAGATATCTAAATCAGAGAATATCATTGGGCGGTTGGCAGGTGGATGATTTATTTTTAACAGTGGATTCAGGTACAACTCAATGCACAGACTTTTTCTTTGTTCAATTTGCACACTGAACATGGATTGGAGCTCTTTATTTTGAACTCTCAAAGTTCACCAGATTAATGAATTTATCTTTAAAATGTACAAAATTTTCTTACGGGGGGGCATGCCCCCGGACCCCCCTAGAGGTTGTGTCCCCCCCCCCACTTTTCAAACCAAAGTTACACCCTTGGTTACAGGCAGTGAAATCTGTCACATACTTATATTATTACAGTGTAAAGTTGCACTTTATTATTATCTGGTTGCTTTTTATTTTTCAAGGCCCAAATTGAACCACTTGGAAATTTGGTTCAAATTTTGATGCGTAGCTGTTCATTCAAATGTCCAACATTGTTATGCAATTGTTACTTTTTGACATTGATTAAAAACTATGGACAGAGGCCCATTGTGACATATTGATTAATCCCTCTGCTTTACTTAAATGTATCAGCTTAATTTATTTTAATAATACCTGTGCTTACTTCACGGCCACCTCTTTTTTAGATTGCTCACACATCAGACTTACTGACTAATGATCTATGAAGAAGATGTCTCCTTCCTCTTCTGTCTTTATTTCTATTCTTATATCTGTGGGCAGTTTTTGAGTCCAGTGTTGATGTTAAGTTATAATGACCTCGTTACATTGTGATGCAATATGTTATTCTATTTGGAAAAATATTTCATTTACGCCACTACAGTTGCAGCTTGAAGTCGCGCTGGTATTAAAAAATATGTTGAAGGTATTAAAAAAGGTAGTAAAAGGTATTAAATTCAACTTAAGAAGTTCTGTATGCTGCTGCTGTGACGTCATGTGCAAACAACCTATTAGTTGTCTGTCACGTCATACAGAGCGAGAGAGCCGGTGTTTTGTGTGCGGTTTCGCTTTTGGTAACTTACAGCGACAGAGATACGAGCTGTGTGTCGGAGCGGAGCGGCTCCCGTCAGTTTTGTGTTCCTTTTCCAAATTCAAATGCCGTGTCATGCGCGAGACGTTGCAAAGGAAGTGACGCGTGTTTACATGCTGCTGTTGGTTACTCAAGTTTTGATGGATGATCTCACGGCTCAGTTAGTCTCTTGTCATGTGAAAAGTGATAATACTTTTCAGTTTTATGGACGTCGCCATCTTATAGGGTCAATTCAGGGTGATTGGGACACTTTTTGCCATTGAGATGACTTGAAAAAAGTGTCCCAATCAACCTGAATTTCACCCTATTATGTTGGTCACTGTTGTTATGGTTACTAGTTAGAGAATACGGGCTTGACTCTCTTTGCAGGTTCATACAGACAGTGTTCCAGACGCTACTGTAAGTTGCTGTGTGAACGAGACATTTCGAGACTCACAACTGTTAAAGGGGCTCTATGTAATATTTTTACTTTAATAAAGCATAAAAATACCCCGATATGTTTGCAGATATTTAGGCAACATGCTAAGTTCACCTACTTGTTTCTCAGAAAAACAATGCTACGGCCAGATATTCTACTTTGAAAATGTGCGTTCCGTGTCGGAATGTCTGTCTTTGTTTTGGTCTGTGCAAAACCGTGTGCTGCCAGTTTATCCAATAGTATTTCGACATCACAGGTTGCCAGTTGGTGAAAAACACAGCGTATTGCAACCATGGAAACAAACAAACAAACTGGGTCAGAGAATTGCAGATTCTACTTGACCTAAAAAACCTCTGCATCCATATAAATATCTCTATGAACAGCATATTAAAACAGATAAATCAACTCATCAGCTTACAGTGTTTAAGAAAGCGATATGCAATAATCTAGTCAGGAAAAAATAAAAACATGAACGATCTTCTCCAAGTCTGTACGTGTTAAGAAAGGCATAATCTTAGCAATCGTTCTAAGTTTATAAAAACTAGCTTTAACAACTTTGCTTATTTGAGAGTTAAATTTTAAAGCACTGTCACAGATCACGCCTACATTTTTTACTTGTTGTTTACTAAATGGGCTCAATGCACTTAGATTAATTCCAGCTGTGTCACTCATTTCGGAGGGCCCAAATATAATCACCTCTGTTTTCAATTCATTCAGACTCAAAAAGTTTGCAGCCATCCATGANATTTACACCTGAGAAGACAAAAGAATCGCATAAAGAAGCTCTAATGAGCTGCATAATAATGAGGCCTTTCAGTCAGGTAGGCTGTGAAAAAAACCTTCTGTGATGTCTCAAGCTCATCATGGTGTATACAGAAAAATATTATTACAATATAAAATAATGGTTTTATATTATATACTTTAAAATATAATGTATTTCTGTGATGCAAAGAGTCTGAATATAGGCTTTTAGTTTAAAAGCATGCACATTTGGAGAAATATTGGATTCTCATATGTTTATATAAATTTTCTATACAGAGGAGTTATATTTATTTAATATTCATTGTCATTACTATGAGCGCTGGTGTTTTCAATTCATACTTGCAGCCGGAGGGCGCTCTGTATACCTTTAGTCCACAAATTATTCTAAAGAAGAAGAGGACATTTCAGGAATGGTGTTTTCAATTCATACTTGCAACCGGAGGGCGCTCTGTACACCTTTAGGCCACAAATTCATATAAAGAATAAAAGGAACCAGGAACTAACGGCATGTCTTCTAGAGATCGCTAACCATGGCTTTAACATCCAAATAAACACTTTTCAAGACAATAAATACACGATTGAGACAATGCATACAAGTATTGCCTCTGAATTTGCGTCTGAATAGCGCTCGCTCCGTGGACGTGGCCGCATTAGCGGATAATGAGCTGAATCACGGACTTCTGACATGGCTCTCTTTTCATACAGATTACATAAACACAGAATGTTTGTTTTCGATTTGACTTGCACTATTTAAAACCTGACATTTCAACGTTTCTTTAGACATAAGTGTCTTTTTGTTTGTCATTAGTATTCATAAGTTACAGTTCATTTTCTGAGAACTATCAGATTGGAGTTCGTTCAGAGGGAGACGAGAGATCACGCATCATGTTAGTTTTCTTTATTTTACAAAAAGCACAACATTGTGTTTTTACTCTGAGTGTACACAAATAAAAGAAGACATTCTATAGTTTCAATTGATATATTACTTATGTCTCTATGACAAGAAATGACTGAGTATTTTAAGTCTGTTTTGCTGCAATGTGAAAAAAAAACCTGAAAACGCGCCGGCGCGTTTACGGACCTCAGAGAGTTCACAAATGGGTCGGAACAATATCCTGAGGAGAACTTGTGGACTTTAGTTTATGCACAATGTCCTCAAGGACAGAAAGTGAGATTGGCTCAAAATTGGAGAAAGTAACACCAGATATACACTCACCTAAAGGATTATTAGGAACACCTGTTCAATTTCTCATTAATGCAATTATCTAATCAACCAATCACATGGCAGTTGCTTTAATGCATTTAGGGGTGTGGTCCTGGTCAAGACAATCTCCTGAAATCCAAACTGAATAACAGAATGGGAAAGAAAGGTGATTTAAGCAATTTTGAGCGTGGCATGGTTGTTGGTGCCAGACGGGCCGGTCTGAGTATTTCACAATCTGCTCAGTTACTGGGATTTTCACGGACAACCATTTCTAGGGTTTACAAAGAATGGTGTGAAAAGGGAAAAACATCCAGTATGTGGCAGTCCTGTGGGCGAAAATGCCTTGTTGATGCTAGAGGTCAGAGGAGAATGGGCCGACTGATTCAAGCTGATAGAAGAGCAACTTTGACTGAAATAACCACTCGTTACAACCGAGGTATGCAGCAAAGCATTTGTGAAGCCACAACATGCACAACCTTGAGGCGGATGGGCTACAACAGCAGAAGACCCCACCGGGTACCACTCATCTCCACTACAAATAGGAAAAAGAGGCTACAATTTGCATGAGCTCACCAAAATTGGACAGTTGAAGACTGCAATTCGATTCATGAAAAAGTTTTAAAAACTCTCACATAAATCAACAGACATTTCTATTACCACCTCTAATTTAGGATAATAATCAAATCTATCGTTGAGAATAAAACACTAGGCTGATGTCTTTTTTTCTCAATCAGTTTTGCAAAGTGCCTCGATCTCGCAGTTCTTACAGCCCTCTGGAATTTAGACAGAGAATCTCTTCACATTTCAAACTAAATTTGTAACTTTTGTCTTTTTTCTATTTTCATTCCCATCTTCTACAAACCTGTCTTAGGGAATGAATATTCTCATTAAACCATGGAGCTGATTTATGCCTTATGCTTTATGCTTTATATATGCTTTTATAATGATGATCGACAGGACTGAATGTTTAGGCTCCTCCCGAACCTACGTTTGGAGCTACATATAAATCTGTTAAGAGTCTTCTGACCTTTCATCTCCCTGCCTAGCTGGTAAGGTCACATCAATTGTAGATTTAAGAAAAAACTTTATAGAATTGTGTCAATGGCAAGTAAAATAGTTGGTAAAGCCCAGAAGTCTTTAACACGACTTTTCACAGAAAGGGCATGGAAGAAGGCGAAGAGTTTTCTAGCAAATCGTTCCCATCTTCTCTTCAGCCAGTTTGAGCTCCTGAAATCTGGGAGGCGCTATAGAGTCCCTCGTCCAAATAAAAATTTATTCAAGTGTCCTTCATCCCAAATGCAATTAAAATTCAGAAAAGTAACAGAAAATTACATTAACTGTACTTTTCTACATAATGTGATCTTATCTGTGTATTGTATTATTATAGCCTGTTAGTTTCTCAGTAGATGTTTATGTGTTGGAGAGCCAAAGACAAATTTCCACTCTGGTGAATAAAATTTGAGCTTGTACAGGGATAGTTACGTCATGTGACTTAGATGTCACTAAAGTTCACATTATACTTCTTTAAAGCTGCAGTCTGTGACTTTTGGCGCTCTAACGGTCGATAAACAGAACTGCATGCGTCTTGTGGAGGAACATTGTAGCCGAGAGACCTTCTCTCTTTGTTTATGTCTATGACGAGTCACACAGGTGTGTTTAGAGTTTTGAAAATGTGTCTACAGAATGGACAAAAGTATGTTAGCAAATGAAAAAAACTATAAGTGATTTTATAATGTGGTAATAAGCAACATCACAGATGCTTAAAATGAATTTAACACTTTTTTCTTAGTATTTTCTTAGTTAATGACAAAAACACTGTATTTGATATTCGCATACCAGTTTGAATGAGTTTTTCATTTAGTTGTTCCTTCAGTAGAGTCAGAATTCTTTTCAGAGATTTCTCGTCCACATCAGAGTTCTTGTTGTGTGAAATACTGTACAGGGATGAGAACATCTACAGCAGGAGAGAGAAGACTATTAATTATTAATTATATTCCACATTATCGCTGATGAGACAGATGTGCTCAGACCTGTATGACATGGAGATGATCGTCAGTGTGTGAGAGCTGCTCCAGCTCAGTGTTTCTCCTCTTCAGCTCAGTGATTTCCTGCTGCAGCTTGATGAGATCTTCAGCCTGTTCCTTCATCTTCAGCTGCTCAGACTGAAATCTCTAAATGGATTGGATCAGATCAGTGAAGAGCCAAAGACTATGCAAACATTAGCTTTTTAACAATATTTGTGCATAAGAAACATTTATGGGATGGTTCATGTCAGATCGTGTTGCTGATTTGAAATGGTATTTAATTGCAAGTTAAATTTTTGGGATTTCAGGATTCCCCCATTCAAATAGATAGGACTTGGTATTAGATGTTAAAATAGCTGACTGGAGGCATTGCAAATATGGACGTCAAGTGAACAGACTTTCATTGAAAGCGAATTTGGAAGAGCTCAACACTGAATGATTTCTCTTTATCTGTGTTCACCACCCCTCAACTGGACAAAGTTACATAGGTTTAAGCTGTTTTGCCTCTACGTAACAGCGAATGTCAAAATGACTGAGATGGCCAATCAAATCACAGAAGATGAGCTTTGCTGTTCACATTGATTTTGGTTTTTGCTTCATCTCTGGATTTCCTTGTTCTTGCATGAGCCCACTCTGTGTTTTGAACTTTTTGCCTGTCTATGGTTTATGATTGTGGATTACCCTTCAATAAATACACTGCATTTGGATCCTCCACCATTCGTGTCTTGGAGCAGTCATTACACCCGAACTGCTGAGACCATTGCATCACAAACACCAAACCACCCCACACTCCTAAACCAATGCACTTACACGCACACACACACACACACACACACACACACACACACACACACACACACTCACAGTGTATTGTGTAGACAAGATGATCAACACTGCTACCAACAGGACACCCAGACCAATAATCATCCCGTTTGAAATGTGGACGGTTCGAGATGAAGTAAAGAAACCATCATTGGAGGTGAGAGTCTGTAAAAAGAGAAAGATTCAGTTCAAGTAACACTTCTCAAAGCCTTCTCCTATACTTGCAATACAAAAGCAGGGACCATTCCCTGTCTCCCATTCAATCCTAGCAGAGTCTTGTTCCTTATATGGAAATGGTTCCGGTACATAAAGAAAACCAAATGTTATAAAATAGAGTACAGCTTCAACAGAGGACAAAAGACCCTCTGTCCACTTTCCTTCAGTGATGAGATCAACATAAAATCTATCAATCACAAAGCTTGTGCCAAGCTGTGGCCAAAGTGCAAGAAGCCGAATGATTTTAATAATTTTTTCACTCACTTTTCTTGGCTTAACTGAGAGTTTGATCTCTTGAATCTTTTTAATTCTCTTCTGGATCATCTGCTGCTCATCTGTCTGTGTCTAAACCAGATGATGAAACATACAGAGAAAAACACATACATCACTGAATTTATTGTTCAATCTTCTGACAATTTTTTTTTTTTTAAATTATTAGAATAATGAATGTACTGTTTCCAGTGTACTTTAGTGTAGTTTAATTTGAGCCACTAGGTGGTGCTATTCTATATGTTTTTGATAAGTAACCTCTGACCTTAATAGCAGCCATCTTGTTTTACTCAGTTGATGCTGATAGTCACACGGGTAAAGCAGCTATTTTCAATCCTTTCATCATCTTTGCAATCGTTTAAAGAAGCTTTGTCTGTAAGTATTACAAGTGTATACAAGAATGTTATCATCTTATATTTGTTATAGATGATGTTATTCAGGACAAATTTCATATTTAGAGAGATTATTTTCAGTACAGTGTTACATGCATCTGCTTTATTAATGTGTATAGTATATGCAGTTATCCCTTATGTGAACTGTTAAATTTCTTTAATGCACATTCTTTAGAAACTTATTTTTCATCTTTTCTGTATTTCAGTTTTACTCTGTTCCACTTATATTTGAAGTGGTGGTCATAATAAATCCATGCTTTAATTCAACGTCCCTGTGGAAGGAGTTATCTATCTGCCTAGTTAAGAAGGGGAACTCTTTTACGAGGGCAGAATAATGAATGTAAAACAGAATTAAATGTTTTTGTCTCCTGGCTTTTAGTCCATGTCTGTCAGCTTTGAAGGTAACATTCTCAAATTCACAAATGTTGACAAAATTAATTTTTTGGTGATTAATTAAAAAAAAAAAAGTCACAAGCCAATATGACCTGCACCAACATCAACACACAGGAAAACTGCATTTCACTGTGAGTTTAAAGTGTTTTGTCTGTAACTCTTTACCTTCTTCTCTAGACTCTCCTCCTCTATAGGAACAGTGTTGTGAGTCCTGTGTTCTCCTTCAGTACAGGACAGACAAACACACATCTGATCATCTCTGCAGAACATCTCCAGAGGTCTCTCGTGTTTCTGGCATATGTAATCCTCCAGATTTTCCACAGCGTTGATCAGTGTGTGTTTCTTTAGACGTGGGACTCTGAGATGAAGCTCCAGATGAGAGACACAATAAGAGCTTTGACACGTCAGGCAGGACTTCACAGCTTTTTGCTTTCTTTCATCACAGAAGTCACAGAACACTTTAGATTCTTGATTAAGCTTATTAAAGTGTTGCACAAGCTTTCCGAATGTTGAATTAATCTTGAAATTCAGTCTTTTGCTGAATTCTTCTTTACAGAGTGGACAGAAGCCGATCTTTCTGTTTGTCCAGCACTTGCTCAGGCAGGTTCTGCAGAAGTTGTGTCCACATGGAGTGGTGACTGGATCAGTGAACACTTCCAGACAGATGGAGCACTGGAGCTCCTCATTTAGTGCTGGAACACTGGAGGATGCCATGACTGAAAAGAAAAGAAATGACAATTTATCATTTACATTGCTGAAGAGAGCAACTTTCATGAAAAGGTATGTACACCGAGTATTTTAGTTTATGTTCTAAAATGGATGTTGCATTATTTGAAGTGCCGTTTTTTTTTTTTTCAAAAGGTGATAATGTTTAGGTTACGTATATAATCCTCGTTCCCTGAAGGAGGGAACAGAGACGTTACGTCAGAACAGACTGACGAATGGGGGGTCTCGCCCCGAAAGTCCAATCACCTTCGAGTGTTAACAAAACAAGCCAGTGGTACGCTGAGTACCTTGGTCTGCGATATTTGCATCACAAACTCCGCCCACACAGTGTGGGTATATATGGATCAGAGCGAGCAACTCGCATTCATGTCTTCACTGAGGAGCTGAGTCAATGACCCGGCATTTCAGTGGAACAGCAATTGTGGCAAAGGGACGTAAAGTTTCTGTTCCCTCCTTCAGGGAATGTGGGTTACATACGTAACCTAGACGTTCCCTTTCAGTCAGTCACGTTCGACGTTACATCAGAACAGACTGACGAATGGGGTCCCTTACAAAACGCTACAATGGCTGTCTTCCAGTGACCTGTAAAAGTGATAGCACCCTGTCCTGAGACTCAGCACGAGCAAAGGACTACACTAAATTCAGAATACACTGGGAAGCATACCCCAACAGGAATATGCTAACAAACTGCCTGCTCAAAGAAGGTCTTTCAAGGAATGAACCAGCATAACGGTGATAGGGAGAACTCTGAGGTATCCAGCCCACAGGGTGGGATTACACATCAGAGATGGCAAGTGGCTTGCCAAGGGAAGACACATGCACCCGAAGGAGACTTACTGTGGAACACACGTAGGATTACCCAGGGAGGGGAATCAACACATGGTGGCACCTAGTCCAACAGGGGCTGACCGAAGGGGCATGCATGCAAGTGTAGACATCAACAGTGCAGGAGGAACCCAGGGTTCTAGCTGTGGAACTCACCTGAGGAATAAAGCGCACACATCCAGTCTGTAGAGTGGAACGGCGCAGCAAGCAATGACACTGAGCAGGTCCTACTATTGGCCCGAAGAGGCGAGTACCTGAGAGGACACAAGCTCTACACAAAGATTATAGAATCTCATGAATGTGTTGGGTGTCGCCCAGCCTGCATCTCTACAGATGTCTGTCAGCCATGTATCAGCGCCCAGGAGGAAGCCACACTCCGAGTAGACAAAAACTTGAGCTCTACTGAAAGCAAGGGTTCGAAGGGAGCCCTCTGCAATGCAGATAAAACCACTGCGAGGTCCCAAGAGGGCAAGGTGGATTAAGCCTCCTAGCCGCAATAGCAGCCCAATAGACCTTAAGTGTGGAAGGTGACAGCCTTTGTTCCAACCCTTCTTGAAGAAAGGAGAGCACTGACCCGACTAGGCAGGAGCAGGGGGCTTCTTGATGAGAAGAACACAAAGTGACAAAGAGGTCCAGCTTCAGGGTATAGGCCTAAGTGATGGTAGCAATCACCTGAGGTGGCAAAGTACCAAACCTTTCCGCGACCTGTCCACTCATGCAGGTTCCAAAGATTGGAAGGTGGGTGCTAGAGGGTGCCCCGTCTCTGAGAGAGAAGGCCAGGTCCTTCCTCAGAGGGATAGGCCAGGGAGGGGCTGTCGCGAGGAGAACTAGTTTGGAGGACCAGGTCTGGCCAGGTCAATACGACACAACCAAAAGGACCTGCTCCTGGTCCTCCCTGATCTTCACCCTCCTACCTCTGTCAGGGTGTAAAACAACTGGCAATGAGAATTGACTGGGGAGGCAAACAGGTCTGTCTGAGCATCCGTGAAGTGTTCCCAAATCAGCTGAACCGACTAGTGATGGAGTCTCCATTCCCCAGGGCGAGACTGTTGCTGAGAAAGCTTGTCGTCCGCAAAATTGAGTCTGCCCGGGATATGAATGGCATGAAGTGACCTAGATGCGGGCGAGTTGAGACATGCGACGGGAGCGTAGACCTCCCTGACAGTTGATGTACGCTACGGTCGAAAAGTGGGTAACTTCTGTCCACCTCGTCTATAAGCAATGACTAAAATAAAGAAATTTAATTGAATTAATATCAATTCTGGAATAAAAAAAAATCTTTAAAATCTTTTTTAAAGAAAAAGAAAAAAAAGCGATAGGTGAATCGATGTTTTTCTCCCAGCCCTAATGTTTATTACTTTTAATTTGTTGTTTATTTTATGATTAAACTTTACTTTGATCATTCACTGGTTCCCGCTTCTTTCTTGCCTGAGCCTTTAACATTGTTACAGTTATAATGTTTATTATCAGTTTATTTTTTTACCAAATCTCCACAAATTGATATGCAGTCACATAAAAAAAAATTGATCTGTAAGTTTAATGAGTTTGCAGTAGACATAAAATTATAATACTGTTTAATATAATTTATCATTATAAACATTTTTTTTTATTATCTTAAATTAGTCTTTCTCTTAAAAGGAGCAGTGTATGTGTGGGTTAAACTAACTTTCTTGCCAACAAAACTTACACAAGGTTTCCCTTTGAACAGCGACTTCCTTTTCCTCTTTGTTTTTCTGTTTGATTTTTCCATCATCTTCATCAAAATGATCAAAATCTCCCTCTTCTTCTGCTGTGACTGAACCTCCAGATCTCTTCTTCTCTCCATCTTCTGGTGTTTCTTCTCCTGCTTCCTCATACAAGTCAGAGATAAGAAATTGGTCCTGGTTTTCTTTGAGTATCTTCTCCACTCTTTCAAGTATCTCAGAGTGTAAACCTGGTCTTCTTTCATCAAACTGAAGATGTCCACCTCCACATTCCTCTATTAATTGATGAATACAGTTATTGTTTATCTCTCTCTCATCAGTCAACACTAAAGTGTGTATAGGAGCCTCCTTACTGAATTCATTCAGCACATATTTCACTCTATGTCTGTTATTGTCACTGAAGTCGTTTTGCTGCAGTACAAGTATGATCACATGAGGTCCAGGAGCAGACAGATTCACACACTCTTTCACTCCCTGTGTGATCTGAGTGATTGACAGATTTGGCCTCAGCAGGTGAGGAGTGTTGATGACTGTGACGTCTCTGTCCTTCAGTTTCCCTCTGTGTTTCTCAATGTTCAGCTCTACATCAGCAGGTGCTTCACTCTCAAACGCTGCTCTTCCTAAGATGAAGTTTCCCACTCTGTTGTTTTCTGTTATATTCTTCCCCAGCAGAACAATCCTCAAATCACTCACTGGAACACAGAACACAAATAACAGTAAAACTCGACCCGTGATCCATGAACAGAGATGCCAGATTTCAGATTGAAGGTACTGGACCAGATCAACAACTGCCATTGAGATGAGTGATGTTAAAGGGTTAGTTCACCCAAAAATGAAAATAATGTCATTTATCACTCACCCTCATGCCGTTCCACACCCGTAAGACCTTCGTTAATCTTCAGAACACAAATTAAGATATTTTTGATGAAATCCGATGGCTCAGTGAGGCCTCCATAGCCAGCAATGACATTTCCTCTCTCAAGATCCATAAAGGTACTAAAAACATATTTAAATCAGTTCATGTGAGTACAGTGGTTCAATATTAATATTCTAAATCGACGAGAATATTTTTGGTGCGCCAAAAAAACTAAATAACGACTTGTATAGTGATGGCCGATTTCAAAACACTGCTTCAGGAAGCTTCGGAGCGTTATGAATCATCGTATCGAATCATGATTTGGATTGCGTGTTGTGACGGAACGGCTGCCTCTCCCTTATTGTCAGCGCCACCCCGTCTTTGAAATCGCCGCCCTTCACCAGGTTCCCGACTGGAGTGTGAGAGAGAGGAGGGGCGCTGAAACGACCAGGTCTGGCGGTGTGTGATGAGGCACACCTGAAGATAATGAAGCCTCGTCACCGCCGATGTTAAATGCTGAGCGCGCCTCTCCTCGGGAGACCGGTCTCTTTACCGTGCATGCACGCTGGTGTCCTCTGGGGTCCAGGAAGGGAGGCGGAGGGACCCCCGCACCGCCACAGATGCGAGTTGCCGGACCCGCGGTTCGGAATGGAGAAGCATGCGTAAATGCCGCCGACAGGTTAGGATACCGGGCCGCTATTCCCCTCAGTTGTCATGGCTTAAAGAGGACGAGCCGCTGTGCCGAAGCCGCCGCCCCTCGCGCCTTGGACCGAAGAGAGAGAGAAGCGCGTGCGGCCGCCGGACCTCGCCCCTTACCTGGACCCCTCCTATCCGCCCACTGCCCTTCCTTCACGTTTCCCTGGCACGACGAGGACACCAGGTCCCTGTTTATTTGGACACTTTATGTTCTGTTTTTGGGGTTTTCTGTTGATTTGTGTTGAATAAAAGCCTCTCCGAGGCCTGATGCCACACCCACTGTGTGTCGTTTGCTCCACCCGCCACAGTGTCAAACAACCAAATTGCTGAATTCAACACGCCGATTCATTATGCTCCGAAGCTTCCTGTTTTGAAATCGTTAAAAAAGGTTTTT